>APFE031431632.1:0-23924 GCA_000404065.3 Pinus taeda
GATCGTTTCAGGATCTAATGGACAATGATTCCTATGAGATTGTCGAGACATGAATAATTTGAATAGCCATTTGCCTTTTCATTCCGCATAATTTGAATGGTCATTTGCCTTTGCATTTCGAATATGCGTCCCACCATGGACGTGATTTTTCAACGCACGTCAGTAAATAATGCAGTATCGAACAATGAGGGAAAGATGGACACCAATTTCTCTTTTATATAAACTTATGGCAACAACGTCAAATCAATCTTGGCAGCTTGCAATAAATTCAACACACAAAAAATGGTGATATCCGGAAAACAGACTCCTCATTCAAAAATAAATTTTCTCCAATTCAACTAGGAATTTAACTTCCAACACGGCAACAAGTAATTCAGGCATCAAAAAGATATGTTCCTGTATCAGCCTTGAATCCAAGAGAAATTCTCCTCGCAACAACTTCAATCTAGTTCAATAACAATCTCTGATATGAACAACCTTTAAGAAAATACACCAATTTGATCTACAAAGAATAGTCTTGGCCTGAAATAATTTCCACTGAACTCCTAAATAATGCCAAATTGCTGCAACTTTAAAGAATATAAACAGTCCTCAATTCTTATGAACATTGAACTCTGTCATTCCCAAAAATCCCCCAGCATATTCACTTTCAAAGTAGAAATGATGGCTATCAAGGAAATACCCTTGTGGATTATCTTCCTTTTGAATTATAGAAATGCAAGTATCGAAATTAATAAAATAATTATTTGAAGTACGTGGGAATAATTATCTGAAGAATGGAATTTTGAATGCCAAATTGACAGTATGACTGGGTTCTCAGAGTAACATGATAACAAATATTCTGATCGACATAGACTGATTTTCTGTGGATTGTTCTTAAGCCTTAATTCGACAACAATATTGCAATGATGAATAAAGAAGACGATCAGAGGCAACAACTTGATTCAGAGGCAAAAGGGCACCAGAACCTTCCCAAGGGCTTCCTTCAAAACCTCCCACAACACTCTCCAGTGGATGTGAAAATATACAGTATCCATAACATAAGCAACTGCCTGATCAATATTTCAATAAAAAGAAAGAGAATTCCTCAGTGGGTTTAACCGTTACAACCATTTCAAGCTCCACCTCAACATCTAAATGGGTTATCAAGGATGAGTTAGCTGTTGTCTGCTAGAAATGTTGCCAAAGTTTTATGAAATGTATATATAAATATTGCTTCAGGCAAAGTGGGAGATTGAGATGAAGGATACTAGCATGTGTTCTTTATTTGATCTCTGCTATCTATTTATGAAAGATTTCTAAACGTTATATGATTCGGATGAATATCTCTCCTCCCAACCTCTAAAGCCATGGCAAGACCCCCGAAGCCCATTGATGTGGAGCTAACAATTCTTTCAGCTCACGATCCGAAGAATGTTAATGGGTGACACGACGACTTGCGCCCTTATGTCGTAGTGTGGGTCGATCTCTATTTCAAGGTCTCCAACAGGGTCGATCCGGAGGGTGATGCGAACCCCTCATGGAACGAGAATCTCACGATTCCTGTAGGCAACAGGTCCCTGGAAGATGCTAAATTGACCATAGAAGTCGTGCACTAAAAGCCCTCGAAGCACACCAAACCGCTGATTGGCACAACACGGATTTTTCTTTCCCAAGTCCTGGACAAAGTCAGATTCGAGGAAATGCTGGAGAGGACCCTGAAGCTCAAACGCCCCTCTCGCCTTCCACAAGGTAAGCTTGAAATTATGATCTGTTTAAGACCAAAGCAATGCTGGGAACCCCAGTATGCACAACCCTAGAAAGCCAAAGGTTTCAATACAACTACAGAGTTGAAACCTATGAAGAAAATAGATTTCGATACAAGGGTTCAATAGAATACAATGACGCATAGTGATGGCGTTACTGTGAATCTTTGAGTGTAAATAGAGGAGCAGTGTGCAAACAACACAGTGGCTTGTATAACTATCTTAATGCACAATTTTTTGCAACAGGAACAAGTATCCAGCAGCGACAGGAGCAGGTATGTCAGGCCAGTGGAAGCGTTAGCGTGAGGTATGTAAGAATTTTCTATTTGGGGAATTGTGCACAGACAATGCAACTAAAATATGGCTGATAAAACATTCATGAAATGCAGAACTGACTTACACAGAAAAGCCATAAAACAAATGGCTCAAATTAATTATGTAGGGCAGGAATACGCTTGCTCTGATACCATGTTAAACACACATGAGCAGCAACATAATCTGAAGGATAAAACATGACAATACATTTTTATTAACAATTGATATACATTTAGAGTACATGGTTTGACTGTTGGGTTTCAAATCCCAAGGTCTCTTGGGCTTCCTTTTGTCTATTCGGCTTCCACACTAACCCATTGAGGATTAGGTGTCCAACATATATATATATATATATATATATATATATAATATATTACAATACATATAACATATACATATAATTAAAAAAATAAAACACTAGAGTTTAAAAACTAATGTTAATTTTAAAGAGAGTTTGTAGAATAAAATTATAAATTTCCAAGTTAATATATATTTTATACTTAAATAAATATGAAAAATGAATTAAAAAATGTTTTTTTAATAATATTTATATTTCATAATTTCAACTATTTTTTTCTTTAGTATTCTATCTTTTGTCCAGTTTGTCTAAATGCCTCTATGTCCATCCACCATCCGTGTATATGAGGAGAACAAATAGATTTGCAATGACAAAGATCGGGATAGGCCAAACGCGTCATCTTCATTTGAATAGAATGGCATTCCATAGATGGGTTGTTTCTCTTAGTTCTAGACCCATATCCATATCTAAACCAACAACATACCCTTCCCTTTGCACAGTTCCATGAGTTGCAGCGTCAAGTACACTTAAGTTTGCAATTATTCATTACATTGAAGCTCCCAAAATGTAAAAAAATTGTTGCAGTGAAGCTCCTGAAAAGCTCCAAAGTACTTGTTGAAGCTCTCGGCCATTTTGGAGTGTTTCCGACTAGATCCCAATCTCCAAGGAGCAGTGAGATTGGGGTACGTGCTCTTTAATGCTTGGAGCGACACCCATGTAACTATGGTTTGTTCTGATTAATATAGATGTAAATTTGGCAGATGGTTTTAAATGCATCACTTGAGTTGATTTCTATGGACTATGGCTCATGTCAAATTTTAAAGTAGTATGTTTTTATTAATGTGCGAAAATTTGACATTTTTTTAATGTAAATTCTATTGAGATGTGCCTTATTTTTGAAATTATGAACTACATGAGGATTTTTCCAGTACCTGGAGCATCTTGACCCTACATAGACTGGTAAATCCAAACTCTAGGCACTGGTTATATGGGAATGATGCACCACATAAGTTCCACTGCAGCGCAAGCAAGGGTAAGTTGGCATATAGTTATATTGTGTGACTAAGTGCACAGTTATATGGGAGTGATGCACCACATAAGTTCTACTGCAGCGACAGGCAAGGGTAAGTTGGCATATAGTTATACTGTGTGACTCAGTGTGCAGTTATATGGGAATGATGCACCACAGTTTCTGATTGAGATAAGTTTACATCTATGCTTATTTATCTGAACTTCCTTTTTAGTAAATGGACATTTGTTTCTAGCTATAAGTGCTCACATACATTCGTGGAACTATGATATGAGGAGTTTATGCATATTGGAAATATTCGGGATATAAGGTTCATTTCTTGGATTTTTCATTTAGACACATCTGGAATATTGTTTGATCCTTGTTTTTTTCCCCTCTTGCAGCTCCATTTGTGACCCTATAGCCACATTACTTCTAGGACATGTTCAATATCCTCACACCTGAAATTCTATATTTTGTTATTATTTTCCTCATTGTTATCTATATTTTATATTGTATCATATGTGACCAATTGACTTACTTTGTCGGTGACCATATGCCTTTGTGGATTCACATTCTTAAGATTGCTTATCAGACCACGAGTCTTGTTTAGATACCACTAACTACACATATGTATGGAGGAAGTGGATTAGATTTTTCACCATCTCCTGACCTTGCAAAAACTTTGGTTTTAGATGTTGCAACTGATGGTGGACATGTTTGGGCTGTTGTTGCTATTGTTCTAGCTAAGGATGATACTTATGTTATTTTACATAGTTGCATTGCATTTTTTTCTTGTTTGATTATATCTGGTTCTACAGGGGTGGTGAACTATTTCAGTGGATCTTACAGGAATATATAACATATCTATGTTTTATGAGAAATTCAAATTTTCAGAGGTTGCTTGTCTATGAGGTTAATGGAAGTTTTTACGAGGCATTATCATTTTGCCACCTGGAGGTTTTAATTACCGAATGACTATTGCCATTCCATCATGTTTTTTGGGATTTCTAGCTGGGCCGAGGTTGGTATTTTGGTTCTTTACATCTATTTACATTAAATTTTCTAAATTGGGAACTTGATCGGCAGTGGGGTGACACAGGCTATATGTGCCGTGGGCTTTACATGCTAACCACCTTGGCTCTTAATGGGACAAGTGTCCTCATGGACTTCTTCCTGAGGTATTTTTTAATCTTATGTGTGTCCACTCCATCGACCACCTGATTGTGTTGGGGATCTCCTCCATATATTTAGCCTACCTATCCTTGACACCAGTACCTTGCTTACCTACTCTGTCGCTTCATGTTGGACCAGTCACCCCACCTCCCTTGTTTCCATCCAGAGGACTATGGACCTATCAGATATTTTCAGATCAAACAGCTCGGAACATGAATCTTACGTCAGAGCCACCCTGGATGTTGAATTGGAACATCTAATCATTCGTTCTCTGACCTCGTGACTAGCTCAATGGACTGCCCAACCCACTCCCCACCTAGATGCCCACGTATCATCTGAGTTCCATGTAACATCATTACTACTTGATGTAAATAAAATTCAACAACATTTACCTAAGGGTGATATTTGACTTGGCTCACAAGTTGAACCTCCTCACTCTGAGAAGTGCCGCAACATCACTCGGCTCCTAGACTAGAAACTCAGGTTGAACGATCAAGACTTCTCCATAGACAAAGTTGTTGAGTTCTGGATATGACATTCTTATCGATCGTGTGATCAGCCTAGAGAAACGAGCACTAGTGGGTCGCTGGTATTTCTCAAATTTACAGGAAGAGGAGATGCGAACATGGGTATCGACACAATGGAAATCGCTCCTTGGATACACTCCAATGGTCAACCACCTCATTAATTCTTGGTACAACTTCCACTTCCTACACTAAGAGGGCATGTAAAAAATCCACAGACTATCGTGGGTTCAAGGGCACAATTTGTATCTCTTCACCCCTGGTATATTGGTTTTAACCCCCTTAGAGATACCCCTCGCAAAAAATTAATTTCATTGAAGCTATCGAGGCTCCCCATTGAGTTCTAGACCATAAGGCTATTTACACACATTGGAAATGCAATTACTGAATTCATTTATGTCGATCTGAAGTGTTTAGGAGCTAGAGACCAAAGGGTTGCCTAGATTTTGATAGAATGCAAATTCTCTGGAAGCCTTCCTACGCATATAGACTTGGTTTGGGATAAAATCCACATTCATCAAAGGCTGGATTTTTGGAGTATTCCATTTATATGTCTTATTTTCCATGATCTAGGGACCTTTTGCTTATAGATGTATTGAAAGAATCACATGTAGAAATTGCAGCTTAATATAGAATTTTAATGTGCACATGAGAGAAGAAGAAGAAACACATAAGGCATAAGAAGAAGACAACAAGACTTGATAATGGAGTTCATCCAAATTTGACTATGTCTCCGGGCCCTACTCGATCAATGGGAAGGCCTTCATTCATTAAATGGCATGAAAATAAGAGAATACAATCATCAGTTACATAAAAGGAGTCTTATACCTCCACTCTGAAAAATGGCTAAGAAATGGAGAAATCAGGTGGAGAAATGGATAGCACCACTGTGTCCATGGCATCGAGAGGGGCTAAAAACATATAATATTTGCCCAATTCAGACAAAATGCACTTTCAGCCCTCTCCTGTAAGCTCTGTGTTAAACTGCATGCCAAAATCCTCTCCCCTACACTTTTTGAATGCATCGGGTTTTATAATACTTCCTTTGTTTCATGTTATGCTTAAATTAGGGGTTTGTTGTTTAGAATAGAATTTGTTCTATGAAATGGATCAACGGGCACAACAAACCCTGAAAATAGGCCTTTTTTGTTTATACGCAAATACATGCGGAAACACTCAAAAACTAAAAACCCCTAACTTCAAATTTGATCAAATCAAGCTTATAAACCCATCGGGTATGGCCCTTTATCGCAAATCACTATCGCTAATGTAAATGGCCCTGTATATCGGGGGATCGCCGATCACCGATATGCCAATTCGTCGATCGCTGATACGCCGATCCTTGATCAGATAGTCTAGATTGCATCGCATGTCGCTATCACATCCCCCCTTGGTATCTCGAATCGCCGATTTAATCCTAGCCGTTGATCTGTTTTCCAATTCGACTACAACAATCACGCATTGTTGATCAACATATCATAATCGCAATGGCCTAGAGGTCTTGGTCTTATGCCTTGTGTTTCGCTGACTCGATCCACCGATGCCAATAGTCAATGCCAATCCACCGATCACAATCACTAATCTCATGTCTTAAGTCCCAATATCAGCCATCGCTTGCTCCTGATTACGATTAGTCAGAGATGACTAATCGAGGGTTCTACTACCCTTGCCTTAAGCTCGCCTTTTGACTTCTCTGATTGCGATTTTCCTTTTAAAGGCTAAAAACCCATTTTTTAGGGAAAAAGCCTCACTTTCCAAAGGAACAAGACAATCACCTTTCTGCCATAACTTCATCATCTAGACTCATATTGCAGTGTCGTTTGCACCATTCGAATCAGGGTGACAAGCACTTCGATCTGGTGTCAAGATACCTTCCTTTCTACCACTTTAAATTTGAGTTTTTCCATGCCATTGTGTCTGAAGATCCACCTGGATCAATCCTCCCTATTGAGGAGCTTTTAGACTGCCAAAATCTTTTATTAGTTAACTGGAAAGTGAGGGAATTGTTCCCTCACCCTTTCCTTCTCCAACCATCTTGCCTTGCTGGGGTGCATCCCCTTTAAATCAAATCGAAGGTATTCCACATCTCCTCATTATGAAGTCTTGGTTCTTCTGTAAAGGATGATGTCTTCAGGTAACTCAATGAGATACCTTGGTGCAAACAAAGTCAAACCTCCTACAAAGTCCATCAACACACTTTCCAATGGATGACTTAGAATAGGGAGTGGTGTGTAGAGCCCAAGTTTTCTATTAGAGGGCTTTGAAACAGAACACATCACACAACCCTTTACATAGCAAGTCACAATGTCCTTCATATGAGGCCAAAAACAAAATCTTTGTACATGACCTAAAGTCTTTTCGACACCAAAGTGTCCAGAAACAAGAGAGGTGTGGGCCTCTCGAATTACATGCACTCATTCCCCTATGGGAATGCATAATTTACCAAGGTGATAGAACAATTTCCCCTACAAGTGATAGTTGTCCACCTGTAAACCACGGGTTAGTTTTGCATAAATATCCTTAAATTCATCATTCTTAACATATTGTTTAGCATAACTCTCAAAAAACAACAAAGCATTATGAAAAACAACATAAGTAGAAATAGGAGGGCGAGATAACTATCGGCCACTTTATTGCTAGTTCCCTTCTTATACTTTATTACTACATGAAACTGTTGAATAAAACCCATCCACCTAAAATGACGAGATTGTTGCAACTTGGTTTGTGACTGAAGGTACTGCAAGGGTTGATGATCTGTATGGATGATGGTCTCCTTGCCGATCAGGTAGTGTTTCCACTTTTTCACACTCTAAACCAAGGCGTAAAGCTCCTTGTCATAAGTGGGATAGTTTATCACAGCCTGAGATAACTTCTCAGAATGGTAACATATCGGCTTCTTTTGCTGCATCAGTACAACTCCCATGGCATAACAATTGGCATCAGTTTTGATCTCCAATGACTGTTGGAGATCTGGTAAGGCTAAGACTGGCGTGGTGCTGATCTTTTCCTTCAATGGTTCGAAGGACTTCTGCTATCTTCATCCCCATTGGAAGACCTATCTCACACTTGTCAATGTGTACAGAGGTGCTACAATAACAGAGAAATTGGTAGTAAATCTCCTCCAATACTGGACTGCACCTAAAAAGCTATGGACATCGGTTACACTAGTAGGCTTAGGCCAATTTACAATTACTTCAACTTTAGAAGGATCAATTTTTAATTGACCATGACCAACAATATGACCTAGGTAACCCAAAGAGGTTCTCCCGAAATCACACTTTGAAAATTTTACATAGAGTTCTTCATTTTTCAATACATCAAGAACTTTCTTCACATGACACACATGTTCATTCCAAATTTTAATAAAGACAAGGATATCATATAGATATACAAGGACAAATTCATCAGTGAAAGGCCTAAAGAGATCAATCATGACCCTCATGAAAGTGGCTGGAGCATTGCAAACTCCGAATGGAATCACCATCCATTTGAACAGCCCCTGTTTGCTCTTGAAGGCGGTTTTCTATACGTCCTACTCTGCAATTCGGACCCGGTGATAACCACTGTGTAAATCCAATTAGGTGAAATAAACAACATTCTTTAACTAATCTAATAATTCATCAATGCGTGGAAGGCGGTAGCGATTTTTCACTGTGATTTTGTTTAGTGCACGGTCACACATCCTCCATGTGTCGTCTTTCTTTGGCACTAAGACAATTGGTGAACCACACATAGAAGTGCTCGGTCTGATGACCCCTTAGTCCATAAATTCCTGCACCTGCTTTTGATTTCCTCCATATCAATGGTCAACATCATGTACATGCTAATATTTGGTAAAGGAGTGTCATGTTGCAAATGGATATCATGCTGGATTTCCCTCTTCAGAGGTAATCCCTTCGATTCCTCAAAAAACTCATCATAATTAAAAATTAATTCACATAATTCTTGTTTATGTTCTTGATCACAACCTTCGAAAGCATCAGCTAACTCTACATCTTTACCCCTTACAACCATAAGCATGCAACCCTTACTAGAATTCACCAGCCTTTTCATTTGTCATGCGCTTACAAGGCTCGCATTGATTTTATTTTGATGAGCCCTTACTATATATTCTACCACATCTTTTGTGATTTGGTATTTGATTTCATGATGAAAAAGACTACCTTGATATCATATATATACGGACTCCCTAACACCATGCCACAGATATCCAATGGGATCACATCCAGTTCTACTTCATCCACTAGCTTAGAAGGGATTACAAATTTTACTTTACACTGCTTGGTTACATTCAGTTTTGCTAAGTTATCATATATCCATCCAAGCAGGTAAGGTTTCCGATGTGGGTTTTTTTCTAAGCTGAGTTTCTTTACCAAGGATCCTACAATTAAGTTTGCTTGGGATACGGTATCAAATAGAGTTTCTACTTTAGTATGATTTACAACAACTCTGATATGAAATTGCTCAATTCTCTTTCGATCATTAGGAAGGGACTCATTTACAGAACTAGTGCCTTCGTGTGATTCAGAATTAACATGAGGTGTAAGAGTACCTTTTGTTCATGTTGTTGTGATTAATGCTTCATCTCCCGAATTGGATGCAAGATCTTGCTGCACAGTTTCCACTGTCTTCTGCTTACCTTTTCCTCCATACTTATTTGGTCTCTTTTCTGGGTGTTGTTTCCAACAACGATTGTCGTCGTGGCCTTCCTTTTTGCAGTGATTGCAATACAGCCTTTCTCCTTCTTTGGCTACTGTTGTTTTCTTCTCCTTTCCTTTCTATTTTGCTTCAGATTTTCCATTGGGAGGTTTGGACGGTGGTTTTCTGGAATGATAATCTCTTTCATTTTTTCCCTTGTTCTCAATATGAATTGCCTTCACACTAGCTAAGTCAATAGTGGTTGGTTCAAACAACAATAATGAATGCCTAATGTAATTATGTAGTGAGCCAATGTACTTAGTTACTACTTCAGGTGTATCAAGTGCAATACCCAAATTAAGTGTTTGCTTTCTAAACTCCTCTGTAAAACTCTGAACATCCTGACCTTTTCCTTGCCTTAAATACTGTCAATTCATTAATGTTTTTTTCTTGTAACCCAATGGATAAAATTGTTCCCTTAACGCAGAAATAAAATCAGGCCATGAGGAAAATAGGTTAGCCACATTCTTACTGCTTTGCAATTTTCTCTCCCACCAAATGAGAGTGGTGTTGCTCAGCCGTAGAGAGGCCAGCTGAATCTTTGCCTCATCCTCCACGATTTGTTGAATCTTGCAGTAGACCTCAATATGCCTAATTCAATTATTAATATTTTCTGCATTACCTTCACCATTAAACATGGGAAGATCAAATTCGACATCTAATTTATAGAAAGGTTTCCTAGATGCATCCCTTGAATTTTTATGATTATAATGGTGAGAGGAAGAAGAACTTTCACTCATGGAAGGAGAAGGAGGGGGTTCTTCTCCACCATTTCCATGCGTTGAACCTTGTTCTTCTGGGTTTCTCTCTTCTACTTTCTCCAGCCTTGAAAGCAACTAACCGACATTCTCTGCCATCAAATAGAAGGTTTTGTGGAAATTGCGCTCCTCCTCAATACGCGCCTCTTCGTCTACCATGTTTCTCCTTCAATGTGCACGTCCCACTTTGGGATTGAAAGGCTCTAGTTCCCCTAAGCCTCTTTCGAGCCTGTTTATTGTTAGCATACAAACGTGAAATTCACATCTAAAAAGACCTGCTCTAATACCATTTGATCCAGGGACCTTTTTCTTATAAATGTATCAAAAGAATCACATGTAGAAATTGCAGCTTAACATAGAATTTTAATGTGCACATGAGAGAAGAAGAAGAAACACATAAGGCTTAAAAAGAAGACAACAAGACTTGAAAACAGAGTTCGTCCAACTTGGACTATGTCTCCGAGCCATGCTCAATCAATCGAGAGGCCTTCATTCATTAAATTGCATGAAAAGAAGAGAATACAATCATGAGTTACATAAAAGGAGTCTTATACCTCCACTCTAGAAAATGGTTGCGAAATGGAGAACTCAGATGGAGGAATGGATATCACCACTGTGTTCGTGGCATCGAGAGGGGTTGAAAGCATATAAGATTTTCCCAATTCAGACAAAATGCGCTTTCGGCCCTCTCTTGCAAGCTCTGCCTCGAACTGCATGCCAAAATCCTCTCCCCTACACTTTCTGCGTGCATCAATTTTTATAACACTTCCTTTGTTACAAGTGCTGCGTAAATTAGGGGTCTTTTGTTTGGAATAGAATTCATTCTATCGAATGGATCGGTGGGTGCAACAAACCCTAGAAATAGGCCTTTTTTGTTTATACACAAATACATGCAGAAACACTAAAAAACTAAAAACCCCAGACTTCAAATTTTATCAAATCGAGCTTATAAACCCATCGGGTCTAGCCCTTTATCACAAATCGCTATTGTTGATGTCAATGGCCCTAAATATCGGGGTATTTTCAATCGTTGATCGTCAATACGTTGATCCATCAATCGCTAATACACGGATCCGTTGATCGACGATATGCCAATTAGATCTAGACCGTTGATTTGTTCCTTGATTGAATGGTCCAGATTGCATCACATGTCATTATCCCATCATCCCTTGGTATCTGGGATCGCCGATCTCCCGACCATTGATTTAGTCCTGGCCGTTAATCTATTTTCCGATTTGACAGCGGAGATCACACGTCGCTGATCGACATATCGCAATTGTAATGACTAGAGGTCCTGGTCTTATGCCTTGTGTTTCACTGACCCAATTTGTTGATGTCGATTCGCCGATCCGATCGCTCCTCCGATCACAATCGCTAATCGCATGTCTTAAGTCCCGATATTAGCCATCGCTTGCCCCCAATTGCAATTAGTCGGAGATCACTAATCAGGGGTTCCGCTACCCTTGCCTTAAGCCAGCCTTTTGATTTATTCGATTGCGATTTGCCTTTTAAAGGCTAAAAACCCATTTTTTAAGGAAAAATATTCATTTTCCAAAGGAACAAGGCAATCTTCTTTCTGCCATAACTTCATCATCCAGACTCGGATTGGACTGTCATTCACATTGTTGGAATCAGGGTGACAAGCACTTCGATCTGATGTCAAGATACTTGCTTTTCTGCCACTTTAAATTTGAGCCTTTCCATTCCATTGTGTCTGAATATCCACCTGGATCATTCCATCAGATGGGTCATATTATGGAAAAATGCCCTTGATGACATAAGGACAAGGGTGTTGTGGGTGGAGTTTCTTGTGATTACGATTGTGTTGGAAGGGACGCTGATAAAAAATGTGGTTGACCAATCGATGGATCCAATTAGAAATTTCATGAAACTCACCAAAAACAATCAGGTACCTCACCTTGCACCCTCCCCTCATCTCCTGGTTTGATGTTTAAGGAGTATTCATCTTCCACTTCACCTATCGCTATACCATCCTCCCTCCCCCCGCACCTCTCCTATTGGTTTGACTGACTCAGGTATATTTTATTTTGTTACCTCACCTCTGTCGCCTGACCCCCTCCCCCACCCCCATGTATCCCCTCACACTTCCCCTCCATCGATTCTCAGGACATTACCTCCACCGCCGTCCACCTCCTTGATGACTATTGAGAAACTGGAATTCAATTAACATTCCTCCCTTATGAGGACTCCAGTGAATCCCACACATCCTCCCTTTTCATTTCCCCACAGCTCCCCACCCTCCTCCCAACTGACTATATCATTCCCATGAACTTGATGGATAGAGACATTGAATTTTTGCTATCAAACCCAACTATGGACTGAAAACTCTATCCATCCACCGAGAACGTCAAACCTCTCTGACTATTATCCCCAACTCGTCTCTTAATATCACCTTTCGTCATCAGAGAAGTAGGGAAGTAGACATTTTTGATGTCGGCCTAAAATAATATCCATATCTTTTGCTCATTCTTCCTCCCTTATTGATATCCCTATTGGCACCTCATTTGAACCTCGGGCCCTTAGAGAACATTCACTTGCCCTCCATGCAACATGACTCTCTGCCTTTTCCTTAATATTCGGGGTCTAGGGGACTCACAAAAATTCCTCTCCTTTAGAGAAATTTTCTCATTTGTGCGTCCCCACATCATCCTTATGCAAGAATCCATAAAAAATGCTCACCGGGTGCTTGAATTCTTTATAAAAATTTTCGTGGATTGACATATGGTGGTTGTGGACTCCTTGGGACTTTATAGGGGTTTGGTGGCATCGTGGAATCCAATATGGGTGGCTTTCTAGGCTTTTAGGTGTTTTGCAGGTATATTTCTCACTAGACGTCTCAGGGGATTAGCTAGTAGATTTATTATACTTAATCTATATGCTCCATATCGGGATACATTGATATTTTGCGATCGATTTGATTCATCTCATATTCTCAAAATTGGATCCTTCATTGTGGCCAGAGATTTTAACACCACTTTTACACCTGATGAATGTTTGGGTTTGGTTCATAGGAAGGATCCACTTGTGAAGCAGTTTCAATCGATCTTCAGTGATAACAATCTGATGGACATTTGACCCCAACCTACTACACTCATGTGGCAGGTTCCCACCATATTACCAAGGAACTTCAATGGTACTTGGGCCACAAAAATATGATTGAGAGAATGGGATTCGTACAATTGGATGTCCTGAACACTTTTATATCTGATCTCCCTCCCATCACTTTACTATGGAGAAGAGGGGATATGCGTTTCGGCATGCCATTCAAGTTCAATCGAATTCGGTTGGAGGATGCATACATTAACACCCTGATTGGGATTTCTGGACACACTACAGGGAAGTAGACTATCCTCCCATGTAGGCCATACATGGGAAACTAAATTCCTTGAAATTAAAGTTAGAAAGTGGGAGCATAAGAATAAATTGAACATGATTAAGGAATTAGAGGACATAAAAAAGGATATGGAAAATCTCCATAAGATCTTGGATGCAGGGAACCCTTTACCATATCTCATCAAGAACATGAAGCAGTTGGAGGAAAAGAAACAAAGGATCCTACAGATTCAGGAGGTCACCTAGAGATTGAAAAGTAGGGCACTATGGCTAAAAGAGGGGGATAGGAATACCAAATTTTTCCACAGGTACGCAAATTATAGGAGGAATGTCAACACCATCTGGAGTATTAAATATTGACTTGGTAACATGGTTCATTCATACTCAGAGATTTAGAAGGCAGAAGTAACATTTTTTGAAGATTCCTATAGAGCATGGGGGGAACAAGTCTTGAGGACCATATTTGGGGGTCGGAATCCTACCCCACCATGTTCGACTAGGAAAAAAATGGGGAATTATACAAGCCGATTAATCTAGATGAAGTGCATACGATTCTAAATTTTTTTGGTAAAGATAAATGCCCTAGACTAGATGGATGGACGGTCGAATTTTACATACCATTTTTTGATCAAATTAGACCGGACATAATGCAGATGGTTGCAGAAACTATAATTGGGAGACACATCGCATGAGCTAACAACTCCACGTTCATAGGTCTAATTGAAAAACATAGTGAATTGGGGAATTTTACAGACTACATACCTATTTCATTGTGTAATCTGGTATACAAACTTATTTCTAAGATCATTGCACTTATAGTTAAGTCTACGCTATCCACCTACATTTCTTCATAGCAATATGTTTTTTTACAGGATGGATTGATCCATGATGTTGTTGCTATAGCATATGAATGCCTACATTGAATTCACACTAAGAAAATGGATGTTGTTGTCATGAAGGTGGATCTTCAAAAATATTATCATTGCGTAGACTAGGCTTTCCTCCACGTCATTCTACATAGGATTAGACTCGAGGTGCAAAACATTAAATGGATTATGGCATGTGTTTCATCAATTCAATATGCAGTTATTATTAATGGATATCCCACAAAATTATTTGGTGCTGGAAGGGGACTTTGTTAGGGATCTTCACTGTCACCTTTCTTTTTTGTTCCTTTCATGGATGGACTCAGCCATAAAATCAATGTTGCATGTTTGGAGGAATAGTTCCAAGGACTCACTATGAGTCATGGCATAAGGGTATCACACAGTTTTTTCATGGATGACATATTTTTATTTAGAATTCTATCAAGGACAAAGTGGACTACACTCCATTAGATCATTTTCAGGTATGAAATCACATCAGGTCTCCTTATAAATAAAGGAAAATCCCATTTATTATTTGTGGAGGGGCAGCAGAAGGAGATTAATTATTTGTCAAATCTATTTGGAGTGGAAATGCAACAAATTTATTCTGGTTTAAAATATTTGCGTTTCAACACTAAACCAAAGAATTACAAGGTCAATGATTGGTTATGGATCGCTGACAGTTTCCACAAAAATATTTCTATATGGGAACATTGGTGTCTGAACCTCAGAGGCAGAGTGTTGTTAGGTCTTTATACTACTAGAGTAGCCCCTTATTGTTATTAGTGCAACCCCCTTATTTTATTGTTGTGCCCATGTAGTCCCCATATTGTTGTTATTTTTCCCTATAAAAGCCCACTATTGTTATTATTGTTCCCTTACAATATTATTGTTATGTAGGCTCGTATTATATTGTGACCCCTTAGAGTCCTATATATAGAACTAAGATCTTGTGATTTGTTATCCAAAAAAAATTATTTGTTTAATGTAAAGGGGGAACTTCCCCCTCGAAGAGCATAATTTTGAAGTCGTTGATCTATCTTTTCTTCTATTTTGTGATTTGGTTGCATAACATTTGGTATCAAAGTTTTAGATTCTAGGGTTTCGGTACTATAAATAGGTCATCGTGACATTTTCATTATAAAAAAATTTCTACGAAGGTTAAAAATTGAATTTTCAGATCTTGGTTCGCTATATTTTCAGAGATATGATCCAATGAAGTTAGGGTTTCCACATGATCCAAAATTTCGACTCAAATAAGTGATCTTGGGAAAATCATCATAACTTTCTCTATGAGCATCAGATTTAAATTTCATAAAAAGTGACAGAAAGAGGATGGTCTATATCTTTTTAGGTATCATTTTTAGGGTTGAAGGTCAAAACAGTTACATGTTGCACTCCATAAAAGGTCGATCTATTGAATGAGTCTACAATGAGGTCATCGTGGCACATTGGGAAACTCTTTCTTGAAGAATCCAATCACGATCAGACTTGTGGAGTTGGAAAGACAACTTAGAGGGCTACCACAAGACAAAATTTCACACCTCGGAGATCCAAAATTACATAGATACAACATATTCAATATCTGGCTCCTATAAAGCAAGAAGAAGGTGTTTGTTTTCTAAAATTTGCATAAGTTTTGCCTGAAAAAAAATAGTTTGAAGTGATTCAAAAGTACTAGTGGAGCATAAATATCATTAATTGATGATTCGAGGAAATAAAATTGAAACACCCAGTAAACAACCTAAAAGCTCTACTATGACACATGAAGGAGAGGAATAAATGCAACATGATATATCAAAATTATGTGACCAAGTGCAACAAATTTCTCTCTCACAAAAAGTAACATTGATAAGATGGATGGTTTTAAGAATGGCATGGAAGATAAGATAGATGGTATAAAAATGGAAATGGGAGTTTTGAAAGATGGTTTAAAATTAGGCATGGAATCAATGATGAATATCAAGATAGAGGGGTTGAAGGAAGGTTTGGAAAAGTTTCTAGAAGAAAAGAGTCCCAGTGGTGACAAGGAATCCATCAAAATCATGATGAAGACAAAATGAATATCAATTACAATTTTAAAGACTCCAATGTGGGGTTTAAGAACCACCACATTCCAAAGATAGATATGAGGAAGTTTGATGGTAAGGATCTTGTGACTTGGATACTAAAGATGGAGCAATATTTATATCTACATGATGTACAACCCTCACAAAAAGAACATGTTGCATCTTTGTATTTAGAACCTAATCAATTTGTATGGTATACATGTCTTTGTTTTCGTAAACCACTTTTCACCTAGTCAAATTTATATAGTAAATGATAACACATTATGAAGGTAGAAAGAGAAACACCTTCTTTAGTCAATTGATAAGTCTCAAAAAAATGGGCTCAATGGTGGAGCACATTAAAGACTTCCAAAAATTGAATATTAGGGTAATCGATATTCTAGAGGAGCATATGATTGATGCCTTTATGGGGACTTTAAAATATAACATCCAACATGAGATTTGGCTTTGGGAACCTGATTCATTGGAGAAGGCATTCACGGTGACAAGAAAACTTGAAAGAAAAATTATTGCAACAAGGAAGTCTAACACTCACAAGTATAAAGATGGAAGTGTTGCTTTTCTTAGTCTTCCAAAACCTACAAGGTTGACACCATACCAATTAGAGGAACAAAAATTAAAAAGGGCTTTGTTACATCTGTGAGAGAAAATACACTAAAGGCCATAAGCGTGCCGAGACGAAATTATTCTCCATATATTGTGAAGAGGAGGAAGAAAAGGAACCAGAAACATCAAACAAGGAGGAGATACACAAGGAACCAACCTAGAGAAATAACAAATGAATTTGATCATATCTTGTAATTCATTGGAAGGAATTACCACTACTCAAACTCTCAAGATAGAAGTACATATCAAGAAGAAAAAGGTAATAGTATTGATTTATTCGGGTAGTACGGGTAGTTTTATTCATTGTAAGATAGCCAATGAATTGAATTGCTTCCTATATTCAACACCAGCGTGTCAAGTAATGGTTACAAATAGAGGAACTATAAATTTCTCTAGAAATTTTCATAATATCAGGCTATCCATGGGGGAATATGTATTGAATAGTCCAATGCTTTCCATTCCAATGGGTGGTGCTGATTTTGTACTAGGATTCCAATGGTTACAATCTTTGGGGATGATAACTTTTAATTTTCAAGAAACTTTCTTAGCATCTTTTTGGGAAGGAAAGGAAGTTGAATTAAGGGGTATCATAGGGAAACCAAGAAAGATAATAAGCTCTAATGGCATGAAAAATCTTCTTGAGAAAGAACAATGAGGTGTAATTGCATAATTATGCTCACTAGATGTTCAAACATCGACATCATCTATTTCTATAGATCTCCAAAATGTCCTAGACAATCATTCCAAGGTATTTGAGACTCCCAAATGCTTCTCATCTATTTGTGATCATGATCATCCTATTCATTTGATTCAAGTGTTCCCCTAAACATCAGGCCTTACATATATTTGTATGCCCAAAAGAGTGAAATTGAACGTATGGTTGCAGAAATTCTAGAGGTTGGTATAATTACACCTACTCAAAATTCTTTCTCTACTCTAGTGGTATTGGTGCATAAGAAGGATGGATAATGGTGCATGTGTCTGAATTATAGGGAGTTCAACAAGCTCACTATTAAAGATGAATTTCCCATTCATGTTATTGATGAATTGTCAGATGAATTACATGGAACAATTTACTTCACCAAGTTGGATCTTTGTTCAAGATATCATCAAATTATAATGAATAATTAAGACATTCCGAAAACAACATTAAGAACTCTTAAGGGTCATTATGAATTTTTGGTCATGCCTTTTGGCCTTACTAATTCACCTTCAACATTTCAAGTTTTGATGAATTTCATTTTGAAATCCTTCCTTAGAAAATTATTGTTAGTATTTTTTGATGATATACTAATCTACATCAAGTCTTGAAAGGATCGTGTTCAACATGTTGACAGGGCGCTCGAACTATTGGAGGAGAAACAATTATATGAAAAAACCTCCAAATGTTTCTATAGAGTACAGGAGGTGGAATATTTGGGTCATATTGTATCTCATGAGGGTGTTAAGGTAGAACCTAAAGAAATTAAAGCCATTAAGGAATGGAAAATCCCCAAAACCATAAAGCATCTTCAAGGATTTCTCAGGATCACAAGGTAGTATCCAAGTTTATTAAGAATTATGGGAGAATACTGGCACCTCTAACATCATTATTGAAGAAAGGTGCATTTTCTCATATTCTAGAGGAAACTAAGCCCTTTGAACATTTTAACGAGGAAATGTGCCAAGCACCGATCTTAGCTATGCCATACCTGACAAAAACCTTTAATTTGGAATGTTACTCCTCAGGGAATGGAATTGGTGTTGTTTTAATGCAAGAACGAAGACCCATTTCTTTTGAAAGTCGTCCAATCAAAGGAGAATATTTACACAAACCTATTTATGAGAAGGAAATGTCAGCAATACTACATGCACTAAAGCAATGGTGACCTTACCTAATGGGATGACACTTCAAGATAAAAATAGATCATGACACTATTTAATACGTTTTGGAAAAATGATTATCTTTAGAAGAGCAAAAAAAATGGGTCACAAAGATGTTGGGTTATGAGTTTAAAATTATTGACAAAAAAAGGAAGTAAAATGTTGTTGCAGAGACACTCTCAAGAAAGGATGAGGATGTGGAAGGATTTATTTGTGCCATTTATATCATCCAACCATATTGGATAACTGAAGCAAGGGATGAATGGAAGAATAATGAAGTGTGGATGCCCATTCAAAATTTGCATGAAGATCCCATTATATATGAAAGAGTTAGCTGCAAAAATGATTCATTATGGTACAAAAATCGCTTATATCTTTTTAAGAATTCCCAACTCAAAAAAAATATGCTTTTGGAATTGCACACCTCTCCCTTAGGAGGGCACTCAATATTTTTAAAAACTTACCATAGGTTCAAGAAGGAATCTTTTTGGGAAGGCCTCAAATCTAATGTGAAGGAGTTTTTGGAAAAATGTTTGGTTTTCCAACAAAACAAAGTTGAGACAACTAAGACCTCAAGTCTATTACAACCTTTAGCCATTTCAATTCAACGTTGGGAGGAGGTTTCAATGGATTTTATCATAGTTTTACCCAAGTCCAAAGGAAAGAGTGTCATCATGGTGGTAGTCGATAGATTTACCAAGTATGGACATTTTTGCATTATCTCATCCATTTAAAGACTAGTACAGTTGCTATTGCATTTATGGAAACAATAAAAAATCTACGTGTAAACCCAAATATTACTGTAAGTGACAAAGATCCCATTTTAAGTCGAAATTTTTTCACGAAATTATTTTATTGTTTGGGTACTCAATTAGCTCATAGCTCATCTTATCATCCTCAATCTGATGGACCACCAGAGATAGTGAACACATGTTTGGAAGGATATATTAGTTTCCTTGTATTTGATAAAAAAACATAATTGTTCAAGTGGTTACCTCTCGCTGAATGGTGGTATAACACTTCCTTGCATACTACAACAAAAACGACCCAATTTATGGCACTTTATGCATATCATCCACCATCCATCACATCATCTTTAAGATAAAATTCTTGGTTCAAGCAATGGAAGATCATATCGAACATCAACAACAAGTTCTCCAGCTTTTAAAGGATAACCTCACTTTTGCGCGGAATGGAATGAAGCAATAAGAAGATCAACATCGCAACGAAAAAAAATTTCATGTAGGCGACTAGGTATTTTTACAATTACAACCATACCAACAAATGTCCCTCAAGCAAGCTAAGAAGGATAATAAATTATCACAAAGTAATATGGTCCTTATAAGGTGTTGCAAAATATTTGTACTATGGCATACAAATTGGAGCTTACTGCATCTTCTCGAGTGCACCTAGTTTTCCATGTTTCATGCTTAATGAAGGTTATAAGTTACAAGCTCCCAGTTCAAACAATATTGTTAGAAATTGAAAAGGAAGGAAAAATCGTATTGGAACCTCAAGGGGTCACAGAAATAAGAACCGACCGCTATGAAATTGATCAATTTCAGAGCATCTCATAAAGTGGAAGAAATTACCTCCTGAATATTCCACACAGGAGGGTGAGAATTTTATTTATAATCATCCAGAACTATGCAAGCATTGAGGACAATAATGTTTTGAAGGATAGGTGCATGTTAGGTCTCTATACTACTAGTGTAGCCCCCTATTGTTATTAGTGCAACCCCTTATTGTATTGTTGTGCCCTTATAATATTATTGTTATGTAGGCTTTGATTATATTTTGACCACTTAGATTCGTATATATAGAAAGGAGGTCTTGTCATTTGTATGGTCCAAGAATTTTTCATTTATGTAAAAGGAGGTTTCCCCCTCAAAAAGGCTAATTTTGAAGTTGTTGATCTTTCTCTTCTTATATTTTGTGAGCTAGTTGCATAACAATTGGGCACATATTTTTTGTCTCCCTTCAATGATTATAAGAAAAATAAATGGGATTATGTAAAATTTCATATGGGTAGGCTCTGGTAAAAGTTACAAATTCCACCTCATAAAATTGGAAAAACCCACCATTCCAAAGTGATTAGGAGGATTAGGGATTCTGAATCTGAAAATATTTGGATGGGCTCTCTTAACTAAATCCTTATGGCGAGGATTATTTTGTAAGTGTCTATGGGGAGACATCATTAGAACGAAATATTTAGGAGACATAAACGCTGGATAGTGGATGAGAGATGGCATAATTAGAAAACAAAATGGATCCACCATCTGGATCATCTTTAACAAGATTAATATTTAGCTCTTGAATCAAATATGTTGGACTTAATTTGGCTCAAGGAAGGAGATCATTATTGGAAGAGATTGTATCTTGGCCACTGGGATTGATATACATTACTCAGAAGTTGTAACTAACAGACAATTCCAAGGGAATTATCTACCTTGCACATGTGATTAAAACATGGAATGGAATCAATCTAATATGGAAGAGGGTAGGTTAGATTGGATTGATAGGGGAAGCTACTGGGAGTTGGGATAATTTGATTAAGTATGCAGATCGGGCATATTCAAATCCCAGGAGAGTGATCAGATTGGCTAGGACAGACACTTTCATAAGGGAACTATCACAGTGTTGATACATGTTGGTTTAGCATATTCTCGAAAGTATAGGTTCCATAAAATTTAATTTTATATGCATGGCTCCTATTAGAGATATAGTGATAGGATTCATAATTTTTAAATTGGATAAGATTAAGCCTTGTAATATTGTACATACGTCTTCTTTATATAAATGTTTTCCATACTAAAAATTAAAAAATGTAAAGAGGGTGTGTCCTAAAAGAAATATCAAAGGACAAAAAGAATAAGAAAAGATAAAAAAATGAAAATATATGAACCCCAAAGACAAAAACAGACATTAAAGTGTGCAAGTATAAATGCCACTACTATTTTACTTCTTCTGCAAATAATGGTTATGTGCAGGTTATCATACATGCCACAACCCGTGGTAGTTAAACTGCTTAATCTTGACTATTTCATGCTTTGAATTTTATTTTTATAGTTAGAGAATAAAATATGACCAAACAACTTAATCTTGGCAGATCATTAGATAAGTAAAGAAAGTAAAAGAAGCTCATCAGTTTAATCTAAGCCCTTGGAAGAAATAAGGTTAGAAGTAGATAGTTTTCTTTATAAACGAAAAGGGTGTGTTGCTTAAATGCCCCCAAATAAGTGAAAAAAAAATGTTAGGGTAAGTAATGGGTAAGTAGAAGAAAGGTTGCTGAAGTATAAAGTTGATTGGACAAAAGAAAAAGTATCATGCTTAATCGTATGTGTCAATGTGCATGAGCGATTAAGAAAGAAAAAACAGAGGTTTACAAGTTGATCTAATTGACTTCCCCTCATTCATTTCATCCCTAAACTTACTAATTTCCCCATCCACAAGTATGTTCTAGTACTAAAAATCCTTCAAGTCATAAAGGCTCAGAGCATTTCTCTGACATTTGGTGGGACCAGACCCTCGGCTTAATGAATTATGGACATCAAGTGTTAGAATATCCTTCAATACCCTAATAAAACCCCTTTTCCTAAGGTAAAACTCCATTTTCCTATGAAAAGTAAAAACCGCATGTTAAATTTCATTTTACTCAAAATACCCACAAAAAGATTTTATCATAAGTATAAGTGTATGTAAAGGAAAAGCAAAAACATCACATTATGCTTAGTAGTATTTTCACTCCACTCATTTCAGTTCATATTAATTTCTAACTTAATAATATAGCTCCTGATATACCTTTTACCATGTAGAAATAAATCTCGTATATAATACCCCAACCCTTAGTTTAACTATAAACTATACTTTTATCCCATGCCCCCGACAATACCCTCTTAACTCACCAATTCTCAGTCAAGTTAAGATAATCTCTTCGTTAACCCCATCCAATCATTTAATCTCATGTTTAACTCGTAAATAATTACAAACCACCTTGGATTAAAGCCCTGGCCCCCCCAAAACCTTTTCCCATTTCAGTTGTGCTGATATGTCACCTGACTATTGTCTGATCATCAGCACCCGAATCCAACAGTTCACATCCATATTTGGTTCACCTAATATCCAACCTTTATCCTCCTGATAAAGTGGTACCTCACAGGCCCCCAACTACTACTTGTGAAGCGTAAAGGTAGATCGGGTGACCTCGCCAAAAAACTGCCTCGTCGATAAAGTAGTGTGATGGCCTCTGATAGCGCCTCCCCACTAAACCCGAAACCACTCACTGTTCATAATGTAAAATTCTACGCCAATTTACCCATTACCTCTTAAAACCCCAAAAACCCTCATTTTCATGCCTTTTACTCAGTTACACAGCGAAACCTATGAAACCCTTCTAGCGCCACCCTGAGCCTCTGAAACATGATTTCACCATGGATTCCCTCTCGAACACCTTCCGGACTTTGTCCACAATTCTTCCCAGTTTCAATATGGCCTCTAGTCACCTCCTCACAGACCTGTGTTTTATTAACAAATTATTGTATTTTGCAGGTAATTAGCAAAAGACCAGAGCTTGGATAAATAGTTTTGATACTAGTCAAAAAACTTGTTTACTCCAAGACTCGAAAGGAAATCTATTTAAAAAC
>APFE031431632.1:23934-79548 GCA_000404065.3 Pinus taeda
CATGGATTCCCTCTCGAACACCTTCCGGACTTTGTCCACAATTCTTCCCAGTTTCAATATGGCCTCTAGTCACCTCCTCACAGACCTGTGTTTTATTAACAAATTATTGTATTTTGCAGGTAATTAGCAAAAGACCAGAGCTTGGATAAATAGTTTTGATACTAGTCAAAAAACTTGTTTACTCCAAGACTCGAAAGGAAATCTATTTAAAAACCTTTATTCAGAAGAAGAAAACAACTATACACAGAATAGAGAAAGAAATAATTCACACAGAGACATGATTGTTAAAAAAAAGGAACTAGACAGAGCATACAGTCAAAAGACAAACAAATCAAACATATAGAAAGTTAATCAATATCCATTACCATATCTTGATAAATATAAAAAACTAAATGATTTACTATCGAAATACATAGTAAAAAGTTAAAAAGTACAGTAAAAGTAAAATCATAGTAAAGGATATTGACAGGTCTTCAAAGTAAAAGTGTATCAGATGAAAGAGTATTACTAAAAGTGTATCAGATTGAAAAATCAAAGTGAAGATAGATGAAAAAATAGAGTAGTCAAGGTAAACAGTAAAAGTAAACATGGAGGCAATAAGGGTTAAACAAAGATGAAAAAATTTCACCAGAAACAATAAATTTTATCCAAAGTAAAGGTAAAAATAGTTAAAAGAAAATTAAGGTTAAAAGATGAAATCAGAACAAAAATGGTACATTTTCCATAAATTTCTCGTTTAATTCATAATTGTTAAGAAACTATTGTGGCTAAAAAAAGATTCATTTTGAGAAACTAGAGGACCTTTTTGTTCCTAAAAGGCTAATCTAGAAAAACCTATCTCACTTTTTACACAAGTATTACAAAAATGGGGATAAATTCATATCTTCATAACATATTTTTCGGACTGTTCAAAGTCTTGTTTTTGACATCTTTTTGCAAAAATATTGTTAACAAATGGAGATGAATTTTGGTAAACTGAGAGAGTTTTATCTCAATAGCATACGTTTCTACAATATCCTCTTTCATGTTTTACATATCTATCACGAATTGATATATAAAAGGGTATCACTCGGCCCTAATTGTGCAGAATTTCTGGGGCAGAATGTACAAAGGAAGGAGGTAGTAAATGACTTGGAAGCCTCATCATCAATTAAGAGTTGCTATAAAATTCAAATTTCTCTTATTTTTCACCATCATTCCATAAATATAGTGCCAAACATATTCATTAGTTTTGAGTGTCCTTTATTTAAGTTCTATTAATGTAAAACGGTTTGAGATATTTGTAAAACCAATCTTGATATTTTTTCAAGATATTTTAGTTTATAATTTGTATAAATACTTCTTAATTGAAGTATTTTGTGGTGGATTATATTAGAAATTTCTATATACTTTTTAATCAGAAGACCCTGAAGGTTATTGTATCATTTGTTGAGCCAACAAGCTGGATTGATGAATAAAGATCAGATATTTCCAAGGATTCATGTGTTGAGCGAACTTCAGAGAATTACACTCTTGTGCTATTGTTATTTTTCTCAAGCTATTCATGATCTTTAAATTGTTTCTAAATCTAAATGTCCTAACTGGAATAATATTTCAGAATTTTTTTAATTGCGCTCTGTCTTAACAGTTATACATTTAAATTTTTTCTGTTGATATCTAAGTTAAGGAATTCTTAATTTCTTCTTTCTTTAGATTGACTTCATGAATATCCAGGTTGAAGGATTCTTAATTGCCCTTTGATCTTAATTATCCCTTCATTCCTCATTCATTATCCAAGTCTGAGAACCATTAACTGCTCTCTCACCCCAAGGAAACCCTTTCACCCCTTTGTCTTAAAGATCTCAAAAACACTCTACTTTCTTGCCCTTGGAACATTCCCTTTAGTGAGTTAATCCAGTTTTGCTTCCTTTTTTTTTGACTCCATAGCCCAATGGTCTAAAATACATCATTCTATCCATCAAACTAAGTGATCCCACCACCCAATCTCAAATACAAATCAAAAACCCCTTGAACAATCATAACTAGCCTAAAAGCATCTTAACTAAAACAAAGTTAAATTTTAAAGAGAGATCCCTCTCTAAACATCAGGAAGGCTAGGTCCTGATCTCGAAAAGAATTTGTGGTTACCTCTATTATTTCCTTCTTTTGTTATTTTTTCAAAGCAAATTTTGGGGTGATAACATTAATAGCGACCATACTCGGCATGACTAACATTTTCGTCAAAAATATTTTACAGGTTTAGATCTAATCTATGATGGTGGATAGTGATCAAACATAAAAAGGTTAAAATCATCCACCTGGTGACTCCAAATCAATTTTAGAATCGAGACTCCACTAGAGGAATGAACCTGAAAGAACAATATGGGAGGATCAGGTTTCTAACTTAGATTGTTATCCAAGACATCGTGTTTTTTCTCATCAAGAAGCTTTTTCAATGTATATTGTATTTTAGAGAAGATATTAGATTAGTTTTTAATTATTTTCCTTTGAAAATTGTAAATATGAAATCTTCTTACGCATTTGTGCAGCATTTTTCTGAATCTTATGATGATCGTTTTCCAATCAAGAAATATCAAATAATCAAGAATGACCTTACAATCCCTCTACATATTCCTGTACCTTGGAAAATTCCTGATAGGTACAAGCACCCATCCTACCTACTACACTCCATGTTTTCCCTAACAATTATAACAAGTATCTCCCTAGGTTTGATGGAGAAGATGGTAAAATCATTGCCCAAAAACATATTCAAGGTTTTGAGAATTATCTGGACTTATTTGAGATTGATGAAGATGATGTGAGAATCATACTTTTTGTTCTCTCTTTGCAAAGTAGAGTAAAGGGTTGGTTCAAGAATCTACCTATTGCAAGCATCTCAAATTTCCAATAGTTTTTCAAATTTTTCCTTGATAGATGGATAATCAAAGTCAATATTTTTGTGATCATAGAAGAATATAATCAGTTAAAAATACAACCAAATGAAACAATACAACAATTTTCTGATAGATTTAATCAAATCTATTATTCAATGCCATCAAATATAAGACCTCCTCCTGATTCAGCTCTCTTGCATTATCCAAAAGAATTTGATGCAGAGAGAATTTTAGCTAAGAGAAAGAAACCCCTCAACACTGGAACAGATGCAGAACATCGCAGTAGATGTAGAAGTTAATCTGCAAATCAAAAGAGAAAAGTTGAAAGCAGGAGCGCAAAAGAACAACATTTCTTAGGTAAAACTCAAAATTTTGGTAAGAATAATAGAGGAAAGGATACAGAAGATCATCATGAAAGATAAAAAACAAAAAAATCAAAATCACCATGACACATATATTTCACAAAAAGAAGAGGTTGATAGAGATGAACAAATTCCTGCTAATTCCAACTACCATATATGAGAAGATAGATTTATAGAGCAATATGTGGAGAGGAAATTTGTTGATCTGATGTGTATGTTTGATGAAATTACCTCATTTAATGATTTGCCTAAATATGATTAGTATGATGATAATTATGTTCTTCAAATCCAAACTAACTTTAAAGATAAATCATAAACTAGTTTGGGAAATAAATAAATTCAGTTTCAGCAGCTTGCAAACAGTGATCATCTTATTCATAGTAGCTATGAAAGTGAGGAAGAAAGTGTAGAAAATTTGGAAATAAGTGAAGCTTCTTTGCCTCTTTGTTTTGCTTCATTTCAGTTCATCAAAGAAAACTTCAAGGCAATAAAAAATCAGCAATATTTAGGTATTGATATTGACAACAAAGAAGACAATGAAAACCTTAATCAGGATTCTTCAGTTTCACAAGTGTAGTTATCAAATTCTATTAAGACGTCTGATCAGATGAGAAAGGAAAGCTCTATACGACTATGTTTTTAATCATTTCAGTTTTTACAGGAAATATGGTATAATATCTCCAAAGAAAAGGATGAACAACATGCAGAAATCCATGAAGTCCCATTAAAACCCATTTGTAATAGGTTGTAGCAATCCTTCCACGTCTTTTATGATCCAATAGTTGATATGTTAGATGATGAATGAAATCATAATTTTTCTTCATTAACTAACTATGATATTCAAAATCAAGATGATAAAGGTTTCACCAGACAGACATTTCAATCAGTAGAAATATCATCACAAAGCTTATCTGAAAATCTGCAGGGTGATAAGGATGAAAATGACATTTCACTTTCATGGCATGGAGGCCATCCAGAATAATTGTAAAGTTGCTTAGATCAGTTAAACATTAGTGTATATATATTAGAAGATCCTTTTGTACACTTTCTAGAGTCAACAAAGGAAATCAAGTATTTCCTTATATTCTCATTTGTTGACAAGGTTATAATTGGCTTTAGAATCTCAGTTTTAATCACAAACAAGTGCAAGCAACAAAATTCACCAATGTATATGATGCTTGAATGGTTGAATTTGTTGTTTCATTTTACCTAACCAACAGTTGGATAATTGATTGGAGTAAGTAGGTAGGATTTTAGTTTGAATAAATTCAGTTTTTCAACAACAAGTTTATTTCAGATCAAATTTCAGTACAACATGTGTCAGATTTCAGTTTGTAGAAAAAGTTATGATTTCAATTCAAGATTTTCAGTCACAGAGATTATACAATAAGGCAGAAATCACAGAAGAATAGTTTAGAATGTAACTTCAGTCACAATTCAAAGGCTACCGATCTTAAAGTTCTTGACATTTCACTAGGAAATGCCATCCCCATGTGGAGCCACTGTTAGTGTCCTATAGTGATAGGATTCATAATTTTTTACTTGGCTAAGGTTAAGCCTTGTAATATTGTACATATATTTTCTTTGTGCAAATATTTTCCATATCAAAAAATAAAAAATTTAAAGAGGGTGTGTGCTAAAAGAAATATAAAAGGAAAAAAAGAATAAGAAAAGATCAAAAAATGAAAATATATGAACCCCAAACACAAAAACAGATCATGAAAGTGTGCAAGTCTAAATGCCACTACTATTTTACTTCTTCTACAAATAATGGTTGTGTGCAACTTATCATACATGCCACCACCCATGGTAGTCAAACTTCTTAATCTTGACTATTTCATGCTTTGAATTTTATGTTTATAGTTAGAGAATAAAATCTGAACAAACAGCTTAATCTTGGCAGATCATTAGATAGGTAGATAAAATAAAAGGAGCTCATTATTTTAATCTGAGCCCTTGGAAGATAAAAGGTTAGAAGTAGATAGTTTTTTTTATAAAAGAAAAGGAAAGAAAAGACTTTGCTAGCTTAAATGCACCCAAATAAGTGAAGAAAAAATGTTAGGGTAAGTAATGGGTAACTAGAAGAAAGGTTGTTGAAGTATAAATTCGATTGGACAAAAGGACATTTATCATGCTTAATCATATGTTGCAATGTGGATGAGCAATTAAGAAATCAAAAACAGAGGTTTACTAAATAGTACTAAAAAGCTTTCAAATCATAAAGGCTCAGAGCATTTCTCTGACTTTTGGTGGGACTAGACCCTCGTCTTAATGACTTATGGATATCAAGTGTTATAATTCCCTTCATAAAAGTCATTTCCCTTCATTACCCTAATAAAAACTATTTTCCTAAGGTAAAACTCCATTTTCCTATGAAAAGTAGAAAACCCCATGTTAAATTCCATTTTACTCAAAATACCCACAAAAAGATTTTATCCTAAGTATAAGTGTATGTAAAGGAAAAACGGAAATATTACATTATTCTTAGTATTATTTTCACTCTGCTCATTTCAGTTCATATTAATTTCTAGCTTAATAATATAGCTCCTGATATACCTTTTCCCATATATAAATAAATCCCATATATAATACCCCAACCCTTAGTTTAATTATAAACTATATCTTTATCCCATGCCGTTGACAAAACCCTCTTAACTCACAAATTCTCGATAAAGTTAAGATAATCCCTTCATTAACCTTGTCTGATCATTTAAACCCATGTTTAACTCGTAAATAATCATAAACCACCATGGATTAAAGCCCTAAGCCCCCCAAAACCTTTTCCCATTTCAGCCATGCTAATCTGTCACCCAACTGTCATTTGATCATCAACACCTGAATCCAACGGTTCACAGCCATATAGGGTTCACATGATATCCGACCTTTACCCACCCAATAAAGTGGTATTGCCTGGGCCCCCATTTGCTATGTGTCAAGCGTTAAGGTAGATCAAGTGACCTCACCAACATACTACCTCCTTGATAAAGCAGTGCAATGGCCTCCGATACCACCTCCCCGCTAAACCCGAAACCACTCACTGTTCATAATGTAAAATTCCATGCCAATTTACCCACTACCTGTTAAAACCTTGAAAACCCTCATTTTCATACCTTTTACTCAGTTACACAGTGGAACCTATCAAACCCTTCCAGCGCCACCCTCATCCTCTGAGACATGATTTCACCATGGATTCCCTCCCGAACACCTTCCAAACTCTGTCCACAATTCTTCCCAGTTTAAGTACAAACTCCAATCACCTCCTCGCAGACCTGTGTTTGATTAACAAATTGTTGTATTTTGCAGGTAATTAGCAGAAGACCAGAGCTTGGATAAACAGTTTTGATACTAGTCTCAAAACTTGTTTACTCCAAGATTCGAAATGAAATCTATTTAAAAATTTTCATTTAGAAGAAAAAAACAGTTATACACAAAACAGAGAAAGAAATCATTCACACAGAGACATTGATTGTTAAAACAAAGGAACTAGACAGAACATACAGTCAAGAGACAAACAAATTAAATATACAAAAAGTTGATCAATATCCATTACGATATCTTGAGACATATAAAACACTAAATGATTTATTGTTGAAATACACAGTAAAAAGTTAAAATGTACAGTAAAAGTGAAAACACAGTAAAGGATATTCACAGGTCATCAAAGTGAAAGTGTATCAGATGAAAGAGTATCAGATTGAAAAATCAAAGTGAAGATAGATGAAAAAACAGAGCAGTCAAGGTAAGAAGTAAAAGTAAACATGGAGGCAGTAAGGGTTGAACAGAGATGAAAAAACTATCACAATAAACAATAAAGTTTATCCAAAGTAAAGGTAAAAATAGTTAAAAGAAAATTAAGGTTAAAAGATGAAATTAGAACAGAAATGGTACATTTTCAAGAAATTTCTTGTTTAAGTCATAATTCTGTAGAAACTATTGTGGCTAATCCAAGATGCATTTTGGGAAACTGGAGGAGGTTTGTGTTTCTAGAAAGCCAATCTACAAAAACCTATCTCACTTTTTACACAAGTATTAAAAAAAGGGAATAAATGCATATCTTCACAACCTATTTTTCGGACTGTGCAAAGTCTTGTTTTTGACATATTTTTGCAGAGAATATTCTGAACAGTTGGAGATGAATTTTTGGAAACTTAGAGACTTTTTTATCAGAAGACCCTAAAGGTTATTGTATCATTTGTTGAGCCAACAAGATGGATTGATGAATAAAGATCAGATATTTCCAAGGATTCATGTGTTGAGAGAACTTTAGAGAAGTATTCTCTTGTGTTATTGTTATTTTTCTCAAGTTATTCATAATCTTTAATGTGTCTTTGAATATAAATGTTATAAATGGAATAATACTATAGAATTTGTTTTATTTCACTCTATCTTAACAGTTATACATTTAAATGTTTTCTGTTGATATCTAATTTAAGGAATTCTTAATTCCTCCTTGCTTTAGATTGATTTCATGAATACCCAGGTTGAAGGATTCTTAATTGCCCTTTGATATTAATTATCCCTTCATTCCTCATTCATTATCCGAGTCTTGGAACCCTTAACTTCTCTCTCACCCCGTGTGAAACCCTTTCACCCCTCTATCTTAAAGATCTGAAAAACACTCTGCTTTCTTTCCCTTGGAACATTCCCTTTAGTGAGTTAATCTAGTTTTTCTTCCTTATTGTTTGAATCCATAGCCCAATGGTCTAAAAGACATCATTCTATCCATCTGTCTAAGTGATCCCACCACCCAATCTCAAATACAAATAAAAAACCCCTTGAAAAATCATAACTAGCCTAAAAGCATCTTAACTAAAACAAAGTTAAATTTTAAAGAGAGAGCCCTCTCTGAGCATCAGGAAGGCTAGGTCTTGATCTCCAAAATCGGTTTGTAGTTACCTCTATTATTTCCTTCTTTTTCTAATTTTTCAAAGGAAATTTTGGAGGAATATCAACTCACATGGATAAATAAGACACTGACTTGGGAACACTTCACGAAAAGAGGCATAAATGGACCTGGAAAATTTTTCCTTTTTAGAGCGGAGGAGGAGAACAATTTACACATATTGTTAACTTGCCCATTTTTCGAACATATATGGTCTGATATCTCCTACTTATTTTCTTTCACACATATGGCACATGACTCTCTTGATGCTTTCTTGTTATGGTGGAGTGAGAGGCTGAAAAGGCATATAGCCATTCCCCTTGTGGTTTTTTGGGAAATATGGAAGACTAGTAACTCCGTTATATTTGATGGAAAATCTCTTAATATAGATAATATTATCAACAAAATTGTTTCCCTGATGAGGCCTTTAATACAAACTAACATAGTGGACAAAGGTTCACTCATATAAAATATGCCCTGCATAATTCCATCCCTACTAGATATTTTGATGGTGCAAAACAGGGTGGATAGTGTGGATGTGGTATGTGGCTTTGCATCAACCAAGACCAACAATATAAGGTTCATTGGTCTGGGGGAATTGGCACTAATATGAGAGCTAAAACCATTACACTCTGGGGATTACTTTTGTTTGCTAGATTCCTAGATATACCAAGCTTACGGATCAATATAGACTTTATGTAACTAAATTGTACATAAAGCTACACAAGTGTCATGTTTTTGACAACCAAGACAAACACTTCACCACTTCACAAGTTGTTACTGCAAAATCCTGCCAAAGTTGTGCCTTGGCACACCCAACCAAGTATCACACCCTCTTCCTACACTGTCGTGTTGACTGCACCTTGCACATGTTCTCGGCCTTCCATTGGCATTTCACCTACAAATTCAACCTCTTCAGCATGCCCTCATGCCCTTTGTGCAGTTCTTAACGCTGTGTCACTACCTGGCGCACTGCGTAGTACGACCCAGACCTACTACACACCTTACTTGGTACCTCCATTTCGTCAACTCGATCTATCCGCACCCCCCTATTGCTTGCATCAACTTGTGTCACCCTAGGGTCATGTCCACATGTTGGTTGTGCAACACCAACTTCATCGACAGATCGATCCTTGTTTAAAACAAATGTAGAGTCTGGAATGGAAGAACACAAGACAATGTCATCTGTAGGATGACTAGAATATGAAGATCGAGGTTGAGGTACAAAATACATGTGACAAGGTTTGGGACTCACAACCAACTTTGCGTGAAAATCGGAAGGATCGATGTCAGGACATCGTGATGTTTCAACAAATGTGTGTTCATGCTCTCCAACATCACTCTGTAGTGGTGGAGTTGTTTGATGAGAGGACAATGGATCTTCACTTGTGACAATGATCATGCCCATCTATGATTATGTAGCTCCATCACTGAAGAATGCTGAGTGGGCTTTCAGCTTGAAATTCTTCTTGTGATGAGTATATTTCTTAAGACAGTACTCGAATCGGTCCCAAAGATAGAAAATTTTCATCTGGCTCTTCAGAACGTGAAACTGCAAATCACAGAAGTGCTGCCAAAAATCCATAAGTGATTCATGCAGAGCCTTCTGTTGTTGTTGCATTTTTTGGTCAAGATGTTCTGGATCAAAATGATAGAAAGTGTCTCCAATGAGATCACATAAGTTCTCAAGTGAGTGCACGCTATTAGCCGGTAGGCTACACAACCATCAATGTGGAGATTCACGAAGTGTGTATGCAAGCAACAAGCTGGCCTGTTTGTCAGAACATACATCTTGCTCATGAAGCATGGAAAGAAATTCAAGTAAGAACTCAGGCCAGGCCACTTTGCCTTCACCATCATATGTATAAGTGGACAAGAGATCAAGAAACTCCATCGTGATGGTGACATCTCCGGGATTCAAAAAACATCGCAGACGGAGAAGAGTGCAAGAATCCATGATATATATGCAAAAGTTAAAAACAGGATGAGAGGACACAACTTGTCATCTGGCCCTCCTTCTGTCACCAAAAATGTTGACGGTGCTGGATCCACCAACATTAATGGATCACCCCGATAAGAATTCCCAACTAGATCTCACCCCATTTGGTGCGAGAGTCCCATCTGGTACGATGGCCTGGATTCCATTATCTTAAGGATTTTCCTCAACTCTTTCTTGTCAGCGTGAGAGAGTGGTATGATTTGTCTTCGAGAAGTGAGGTTTGTGTGCCTATTAAGTATAAGTGTCACTTGTGTCAATGTTTCTTTCACTATCGAGGGAGAGGGTGAAAGTGAGTTCCAGGTCGATTGGGAGTAGTCCTAATGCTGCTAGGAACATACAACACAACAGGACATACACAGCTTCTGGTGGAGTAGCCCACATGGATGGGGAAGTCACAACGCACAAGGGAAGATAACACGTATAACACTCAGTATATTAGTCCACATGAGTGCAACGATAGTTTATTGGAAGTTTCATGTGAAAGTTCTCTCTGATGTTCAGGAGAGTAGTCTAATGGAAGAATGATGAAGTGTGGAAACTCATTCAAAAGTTACAGCAAGATCCCAGTATATATGATACATTTAGCAGGAAAAATGAATTACTATGTTACAAAGATCACTTATATCTTTGTCAGAATTCCCAACTCAAAAAAAAAAATCCATTTGGAATGGCACACCTCTCCCTTAGGAGGGTACTAAGGGTTCTTAAAAGCTTACCATAGGGTGAAGAAGGATTTTTTTTGGGAAGGCCTTAAATATGATGTTCAAAATTTTGTTGTGGAATGTTTGGTTTGCCAACAAAATAAAATTGAGAAAATTAAGACCACGGGTCTGTTACAACCTTTATCCATTCCAAGTCAACGTTGGGAGGCAGTTTCAATGGATTTTATCACAGGTTTACCCAAGTTCGAAGGAAAGAGTGTCATCATGGTGGTAGTTGATAGACTTACCAAGTATGGACATTTTTTTGCATTATCTCATCCATTTAAATACTAGTATAATTTCTATTTCATTTATGGAAACAATTCAAAATCTACATGGAAGCCCAAAGATTATTATAAGTGACAGAGATCCCATTTTAACTAGAATTTTTTTGACAAAATTATTTTATTGTTTGGGTACTCAATTAGCTCATAGCTTATCTTATCATCCTCAATCTGATCTACCAATGGAGATACTGAACAAATGTTTGGAAGGATATCTATGTTGCTTTGTATCTGATAAACAAACATAATGGGTTAAGTGGTTACCTCTGGTTGAATGGTGGTATAACACTTCCTTCCATATTGCAGCAAAAATGACCCATTAGATAATTGAATTTATATCAACTAACAAGCACTAATTTAGCAATAGTAAAAGAGATAAAAAGGAAAACTAAGAGAAATTATAGGAAATATGAATATATGAAATTAGTTATTTCAATAAAATATGAAAATGAAATTATTTGACAGTATGAGTAAACTTCACACATGAGAGCATGGATAATGAAAAAATTGGGATTTTAGAAATTTTTAACATTGCATGGAAAGACAAGTGGATTAGATAGATAGATAGATAAATAGATAGATATTGATTATAGAGGGCTAGTCTAAGAGAAAAATAAATAAATCTTATACACTTTAATATTGGACGATCGTCCTAGTGCTAATATTTATATTTTTTTATTAGCGTGCTAATATTTATATTTTGTTATTAGCGTGAACTTGTTGAGAGTTTAAGAAAGTGACCGGAGTATGGCTGTAAAATATTGCAATGTGTTTCTCCCTAATAGACTACATATCCAACCTTAATATTAGGATGGGTGTGTTCCAATTGTACGAGAGGTTGCTATTGTGGTGGAATACTCTTCTATCATAGTTGCGTATGTACATCTAAAAGTTGTCTTTTGAATTGTTTGAAAAAAAGTTCAACGAGAATTATATATTAGAAGAATTCATTGAAAATAAATGAGTTCAATGCCTTAAGACAAAGAGGTAGATTAATACAAGACTACAGGGCTAGATTCATGAAACTACTTAGATATGCTTCACACTTTAGCACAAAGAAACTAAGGGTGAAAAATTTTGTATGTGCTAAACTACAATAAATGACAAAAGTTGAGGATCCTAAATGTGTTGCACCTTGCAGAAGGTGTTCCAACGACCTATAATTTCAAAGGAGGAGATCATCAACAATGGTCAAAGTAGGCCACTAAGGATTATAGATTTGAGAGCACTGGGAATAGGAGTGACTTCGATAGCTAGTCGGACTAGCATGGTTTGTAAGGAAAGTTAGAAAGGATTGGTTTGGAAAACGAAGGCTTCCATACCAATGACCAGCATAATAGTCCTGATCAATAATAGAGCAATCCCAACCAACATGGAAATTCCACCCGATATAACAGGTTTGCACAACAACTCAGTATTGTATAGCACAATAAATTGGACTTTAAATAAATATGTATATTATGATATTAGTTTGTGTTTCATTAAGTTACATGACAATTCATTCAAGATATTTTTATCAATTATAAGTCAAATATTATATTTGATAATTTTACAGGAAAAAACATCTTAAAGGTGTTTTTGTTAGCATATTAATGAATTTGTTATAGTTTTATTATAACTTCAAAATATCTATTATAATACAACCTCCTTAACCTTTTAACTTGTTACAACTATTTAATTTATGAATATTTTTTTACAATTATTCCTTAATAGAAATAAAGCCTCGAAGAAAAATAATATCTCACTTTTCTTAAATTTTGATAAATTTAAATTGATCTCATTAATATTAATAATGATAATTATTATTAACAATTATCACTTGTTGATTCGAAATGCGTCGGCCAAAATTTATCTTATGTGATTTCTACCAAAAGACTTTGCTTAATTAATTGATTTGTTAAATTTCACAATATTATATATTCAATATTTCATTAGAAATGTATAAATACTTAGAAAGACACTTATCTCACTAGCTAATTTGTTTAATAAAATAGATATCACTCATATTCAATAACTAATTAATTTGTTTTACCAACTTATATTCAATAACTAACTAATTTATTTTACCAAATAAATATCACTTATGTTAAAAAAACTAACTAATTTTTTTTCACCAAATCAATATTCCTTATTTAAAAACTAAACTAATTTTTTTTCACCAAATCATATTACTCAGGTTTCCAATAACCTCCAAATTTTAACCATAAAATGCAATATTATATTCTAATTTTTTTTTTAAATTTAAATACGATAAAATATTTTTAAATATAAATAATATTTTATTTTTTTTACATAACAAATTTAATTTTTTACACATTTTTAAATATATAAATTTTATTTTTTAAGATTTAAAATAAACAACTCAATTAAAAACTTAAACACATATCTAAACCACATGCCTCATAAGATTTAATGATTTATATATTTTATTATAATATAATTTAATGATTTTATGTTTTTTTTTTTTTTTTATAAAAAAAAAAAGAAAAAGAGATTTTCATCCTTTACTTGATAACTAGTTATTGTAATTAAAAAAAAAAATAAATTATTATTATATATTAAAATTAATATTAACATAAGATTTTAATAATTAGAAAAATATACTACATTGATTATGTAAATATTTTTCGTAAAGGATGAAAAATATTTATACCACCTCGAATGTTTCTTAGGCAAATCCAATTTTTCAAAGGAGTTTTAAGAGCTCCCTTATCAATTCTTCTAGAATGTCTATGGCAAAAGCAAATAAGGTCGGTTTATTAGCAATATTTTATTTTTTTTGCAAAACAATGGTTTTACAGCCTTTTTAAAGAGTTTTAAGAGTTAAAGTAGAATTTATAAAGGATTTTAAGAGTAAACTGTAGAATTTGAAGGTGAGACTTCATGTGAAACTGATCAAGCTAGTTGATGAAAAAAAGGAATGTGAAACTGATCAAGCTAGTTGATGAAAAAAAGGAAAGTGTAATGAGAAATAAATCCAACTAATGAAAAAGGGGAAGTGTAGTGGATGGAAAACAAGAAATGCTCTAGGGAGAAAAATGTTAATTACGTCGTAAGGCGTTTCCCTTTGAATGAAATTTCCTAAAATCTACTTGTCATCCCTATGTGCCGTTAGATTGTGTGTTAGACGATTGGAGAATTGTTAATTGTTCGATCAAGGGACTGTATTTGAGTGGTTGGAACTATTCACGATATTTGCTTGATCAGTCTTCAACTTTCTGAGCGCTCGGAGAAAAAATCCATTACTGTTTCCTCCCTGGCTATCGCGTCAGTAGCGCAAGGAGTGTCCCAAATGGATTATACAGAGAATCATGGCAGTGCAAGGGCTCCTTTATCAAGGTTATCTTCAGGCCACACTTACTGCATATTGGAATCTTTGCAAGGCATTATAACTCTTCCCACTTACCATTCTCATTAACAACGTTTCCTACCTCAGCTTTTGCTCTTCGCCAATCTGCCCCCATTCACATGGGAGGCAGGGAAATGCCGCCTACCCTTTCTCCTCGATTGGTACCCATGACCTCAAAGACACGATGATTAGGGATCCCTACAGACAACCCATTACTGACAGGGAACCCACTTTGAATATTATGAATTACGGGGCAGAGCCTATTGGATATTCAATTGGCCATTTGCAGAGCTTGAGCCGGTCTGTGAATCCAACTCAGCAATATCAACAACAGGTATTTGTTAATCAAACTTCACCTCCACCTCAGATCTATCAACATCAATCACGCCAACAAGAGGTAGCTATTTTTTTTTCAAATTTCCATTCCAGATTGTGCAATGTGTCCATCCTTTTTCATTCACTTCTTAGCCTCTCAACTTTGAACTTTGTTTTTTGATTCAATAGTGTATCCATTCTTTTTCTACCTTTTATTATTGTGCCAGAAAAGTTTTTTACTATTTCAATAATTTGTCCATTCTTTTTATTTACTAATTGAGAAATGTTTGATATTGTGGGACCCTTTATCACTGTTGAGGGCAATACCACATTCACTAGGCATTAAAACAACCTATCTGCTCTCTTTCTGAGACTGGGAAAATGCAGAGAGATTGATCTTCATATTGGAAATTATAGAGCATATTATTTTTATTACTAACATTGGGTATGATTTTTAGATTTTCAAGTCCAGGTTGGGTAAGAACTCATATTCTAGATTGCAACCAAAGTCTAAAAACAGGGCACATAGGGAGATCCTAGGCATCAAAGATATGGATGCTAAGACTCCAAAGATCCCTGGGTGGTGCTCACTCTGTGATGTTACCTGTAGCACAAAGGAATTTCTTCACAAACAACATGTGTTTGGGAAGAAGCACTAGTTCAAGTTCAAAAAGTTGAAGGAAAAGGGTTCAGAAGATGTAGTAAAGCCATAGAAAAAGCATCCACAAGGACCGGTGGGGTGGTGTTCTCTTTGTGAGGTTAACTGTGGAAACCTAGACAATCTTCATGAGCTACATATTTCAGGGAGAAAACACCTGTCCATGTTAGGAATGGCAAAGAAAAAGGCGTAGGAGACAGCAGAGACTGGCATAGACAATGTTCTTGGAAAAAGAAAAGATGATTCAGTGAAGGAAGAAAGAGATATGCCATCCAAGAAACGCCACAAGTTACATAAAGGAGATGCTGCCCATGCCCAGCTTGTAGAGGACAGAAATTCTGAAGCCCATTTATCGGTCTATGGTGAGATAGAAAGTGTTGTTGGTCGCAAAGTTGAGGAAGAAGCTTTTTTCGAAGCTCAAGATGAAGGACCAGATTAAATGTTCAAGCTTTCAACCTGTTGAGCGTAAAATGGTCTGTGTTTAACCTTTTGTGGACATTAGATTTCAAAATTTTCTTTAAGGTTTTGTGACAGTTGAGACACTTCAGGATTGTAGAACAGAGATCCCTGGAGATTCATAAGAAATGTTTTTGAACATGCTGGAATTAAATATTACGTAGGGTTGAATTTCGAAAATTTTGATGTCATTCATAAGAAATGTTTTGGAACATGCTAGAATTAAATATTGTATAGGGTAGGATTTAGAAAATTTTGATGTGATTATGAAGTTTGTGTATGTAAACAGTTCTTAAGGTGGTTGTGATTACGAAAGAAATTGATTAACCTCTTTGCAAGTTAATTCGTTTATCCTTTCAACGTTGAAAGGTTTTTAGAGAAGGTTCTTTGTAGTAAGGGGCCTCAATCCTGAGGATCAACCAACAGAGCAAGATGTTTCCACTTCTGGTGGTGAATTATCTTCTATACAGATTCATGTGCCCGATTCTGGATTGCAACCAAAGTCTAAAAACAGGGCACATAGGGAGATCCCAGGCATCAAAGATATGGATGCTAAGACTCCAAAGATCCCTGGGTGGTGCTCTCTCTGTGATGTTACCTGTAGCACAAAGGAAGTTCTTCACAAACAACATGTGTTTGGGAAGAAGCACCAGTCCAGGTTAAAAAATTTGAAGGAAAAGGGTTCATAAGATGTAGTAAAGGTACAGAAAAAGCAACCACAAGGACTAGTGGGGTGGTGTTCTCTTTGTGAGGTTAACTGTGGAAGCCTAGAAAATATTCATGAGCTGCATATGTCAGGGAAAAAACACCTGTCCATGTTAGGAATGGCAAAGACAAAGGCGCAGGAGACAGCAGAGACTGGCAAAGACAATTTTCTTGGAAAAAAAAAAGATGATTCAGTGAAGGAAGAAAGAGATATGTCATCCAAGAAATGCCACAAGTTACATAAAGGAGATGTCTCCCATGCCCAGCCTACAGAGGATGGAAATTTTGAAGCCCATTTACCAGTCTATGGTGAGACAGAAAGTGTTGTTGGTCGCAAAGTTGAGGAAGAAGCTTTTGTCAAAGCTCAAGATGACGGAGCAAATTAAATGTTCCAAGCTTTCAACCTGTTGAGCGTAAAATGGTCTGTGTTTTAGGTTTTGTGGAAATTAGATTTCAAAATTTTCTTTAAGGTTTTGTGACATTTGAGACACTTCAGGATTGCAGAACAGAAATCCCTGGAGATTCATAACAAATGTTTCTGAACATGCTGGAATTAAATATTACGTAGGGTTGAATTTCAAAAATTTTGATGTGATTCATAAGAAATGTTTTTGAACATGCTGGAATTAAATATTGTGTAGGGTAGGATTTAGAAAATTTTGATGTGATTCTGAACTTTCCATATGTAAACAGTTCTTAAGGTGTTTGTGATTACGAAAGAAATTGATTAACCTCTTTGCAAGTTAACTCGTTTATCCTTTCACTGTTGAAAGGTTTTTAGAGAAGGTTCTTTGTAGTAAGGGGTCTCAACCCCGAGGATCAACCAACAGAGCAAGATGTTTCCACTTCTGGTGGTAAATTCTCTTCTATACGGATTCATGTGCCCAATCTTGATGGATATATCACTTCTCCAGGTACTGGTTTTCAGTCTGCTTTACAGTCTCCCATGCAACAATTTCTGCAAGTGTCTAGACATGTAGATTCATGTGTTTGTTTAAGAAAGTTTCGGTTTAGTAAGGTGGACTAAGTTATTTTTTATTGTAAATTTGTTGTAACACAAGAATAAATGAACGAAAGAGGATAAGCCCTCAGGATCAGCCAACAGGGCAGGATGTTTCCACTTCTGGTGGTAAATTGTCTTCTTTACAAATTCATCTGCCCAACCTTGATGGAAATATCGCTTCTCGAGGTACTAGTGCTCAGTATACTTTACAGCCTTACGTGTAACAAATTCTGCAAGTGCATAGATGTGTATATTCATGTGTTGAATCCAGAAAAGTTCAGTTTATTAATGTGGATTAAGTTCTATTTTTTTGCAATTTTGATGTAATTCAGGAACAAGTGATGCAAAGAGGAAGAGCCACGAGGATCAACCAGCAGAGCAGGATGTTTCCACTTCTGGTGATAAATGGTCTTCTATGAAAATTCCTCTGCCTAACCTTGATGGTAATATCTCTTCTCCAGGTACGGGTATTCAATATACTTTACAGCGTCCCATGCAACAAATTCTGCAAATACCTATACCTGTAGATTCATGTGTTGGTTGGAGAAAAGTTGACCCCAATCCGACCTAATGCCACTGAAATAGAGCAACATGTCCCGACCCTAATCCGACCCGATGCCCCTACAACAGAGCAACATGTCCTAGCCCCTATCTGACCTCATGCCCCTGCAACAGAGCAACATGTCCCAAGGTGCAGTTCCATTAACTCTAGGCCCAATCCAACTCAATGCCAGAGAAACACACCCGAGGAATGCAGTTCCATTAACTCCAAACCCAATCCGATTAACATCTCCCAAGGGTGTGGCTCCATTAACTCCAACCCAATCCCAAAGAATCATTATTCCATAAAAACAATTCCATTTACTTCAATCATGATACTATCAACATGTCCCAAGGGTGTAATTCCATTAACTTCTACCGCGATCCAACCTAATCTCAATGCAACATATCCCATAAATATTGTTCCATTAGCTGCAACCCCAATTCGACTTGATCCCAGAATAAATTCTAGTCAGTCCCAAAGTAGATATTGGACATGGTTTAAGGGAAATAATTCCCCAGCTCCTACCAAAAACATGGAGGATATTTCTTTCAAGCCATACAAGAGACAAGGGAAACATCACAGACCTAATTACCCAAAAGGCCTAGAATTACAAAGGGTTGTCAGAAGATATCAGGATCAAATATCCATCGTTGACGGCTACATGGAAGAGTAGGTTGTTTCCTCATTTTCATAAATATTGTAACTGCACCTTCCATAGAAAAAGAATAGTCTTTCAGTAGCAAAAATTGCAACAATACTTAGAACATGTGAACATTGCAAACTTTTATGAGGCAGCGAGCAATAATCTTCTACATTCCATTGATTATCACGCCTTTCCATTTGTTAAGCACATTCCATTGATTATCACTCTTTTCCATTTGTTAAGAAAGCAATTTTATATTGTTGTAGATCTTAGTCTTGTTTAATCAAGAAGTTGACAGCCTTCTATTTCAAAGAATAGAATCAATCTTGACGTTTGCTCACTAGTATGTGAATGATGACTGTAGTATTTTAACCCATTACCTGTGCACTCTTTAATCTATTTTTAGTGATGAAGAATGGGAAGAGGTTGAGGTGCTTGATTGTGCCTCATGACATGACAAAGGATTCCACGCTTATTTAATAAAGAATATAACCGATGGTTAGATAGTTCTCTTGATTTTCATTCATTATTCCATGGTGAGATGTTCAGAGCTAGTTTGTAGATTTAACTAAAATTTAATTAATGTCAATGATGCTTAATATTTTATTGCTTTTACATAAAATATTTGGTTGTTTTTATTTTCTATGTTTACCGATTATGTATATGATTTTATTTTCTTTTAATAATTTACTCATTTGAAAGGAAAAAGAAATGGACAAGTATACCGAGGCAGAGGAACTGCCTGGATGGTCAAAAGTGAATAGAATCCGAGCAAAAAAAAAATCAACAAATCTTGCAAAAGAAGTTTTTAAATCATGTTTCTGATGGTGGAAATATTGAAGATGGTTTAAGGAGAAATAATTCCCCAACTCCTACCAGAAACATGGAGGATATTGCTTTCAAGACATACAAGAGACAAGTGAAACATCACAGGTCTAATTATCAAAAAGCCCTAGAATTACAAAGGGTTGTCAAAATATATCAGGTTTAAATATCCATCATTGAAGGCTACATGGAAGAGTATGGTGTTTCCTCATTTTCATAAAGATTGTAACTGAACCATCCATAGAAAGAGAATAGTCTTTCAGTAGCAAAAATTGCAACAATACTTAGAACATGTGAACGTTGCAAAGTTTTATGAGGCAGTGAGCAATAATCTTCTACATTCCATTGATTATCACTCCTTTCCATTTGTTAAGCACATTCCATTGATTATCACTCCTTTCAATTTGTTAAGAAAGCAATTTTATATTTTTGTAGTTCTTAGTCTCATTTAATCATGAGGTTGACAACCTTCTATTTCAAAGCATAGAATCAATCTTGACGCTTGCTCACTATTATGTGAATGATGATTGCAACATTTTAATCCATTACCTCTGCACTCTTTAATCTCTTTTTAGTGATGAATAAGGGGAAGAGGTTGAGGTGCTTGATTGTGCCTCATGACATGACAAAGGATTCCACGCTTATTTAATAAGGAATATAACCACTGGTTAGATAGTTCTCTTGATTTTCATTCATTATTCCGTGGTGAGATGTTTAGAGTTGGTTTGTGGATTTCACTGAAATTTAATTAATATCAATGATGCTTAATATTCTATTGCTTTTACATAAAATATTCGGTTGTTTTCATTTTCTATATTTACCGATTATGTATATTATTTTATTTTGCTTTTAATAATTTACTCATTTTGAAGGAAAAAAAAATGGACAAGTCTACCAAGGAGAAGGAATTGCCCGGACAGTCAAAAGTGGCCAGAATCTGGGCCAAAAAAAATCAACAAATCTTGCAAGAGTAGTATTTAAATCATGTTTCTGATGGTGGAAATATTGAAGATGGTTTAAGGAGAAATAATTCCCCAACTCCTACCAGAAACATGGAGGATAATTCTTTCAAGCCATGCAAGAGACAAGGGAAACATCATAGGCCTAATTACCCAAAAGGCCTAGAATTACAAAGGGTTGTCAGAAGATATCAGGGTTAAATATCCATCGTTGAAGGCTACATGGAAGAGTAGGGTGTTTCCTCATTTTCCTAAAGATTGTAACTGCACCATCTATAGAAAGAGAATAGTCTTTTAGTAGCAAAAATTGCAACAATACTTAGAACATGTAAACATTGCAAATTTTTATGAGGCAGCGAGCAATAATCTTCTACATTCCATTGATTATCACTCCTTTCCATTTGTTAAGCAAGCAATTTTGTATTGTTGTAGATATTAGTCTCATTTAATCATGAAGTTGACAACCTTTTATTTCAAAGCATAGAATCAATGTTGACGCTTGCTCACTATTACGTGAATGATGATTGCAGCATTTTGATCCATTATCTGTGCACTCTTTAATCTCTTTTTAATCATTAAGAAGGGCAAGAGGTTGAGGTGCTTGATTGTGCCTCATGACATGACAAGGGATTCCACACTTATTTAATAAAGAATATAACCAATGGTTAGATAGTTCTCTTGATTTTCATTCATTATTCCGTGGTGAGATGTTCAGAGCTAGTTTGTGGATTTAACTGAAATTTAATTAATATCAATGATGCTTAATATTCTATTGCTTTTACATAAAATATTATTTTGTTTTTATTCTCTATGTTTACCGATTATGTATATGATTTTAATTCACTTTTAATAGTTTACTCATTTGAAAGGAAAAAGAAATGGACAAGTCTACCGAGGCGGAGGAATTTCCTCGACAGTCGAAAGTGGCCGAAATCCGTGCAAAACAAAAATCAACAAATCTTGCAAAAGAGGTGTTTAAATCATGTTTCTGATGGTGGAAATATTAAAGATGGTTTAAGGAGAAATAATTCCCCAACTCCTACCAGAAACATGGAGGATATTGCTTTCAAGCCATGTAAGAGACAAGGGAAACATCATAGGCCTAATTACCCAAAAGGCCTAGAATTACAGAGGGTTGTCAAAAGATATCAGGATTAAATATCCATTGTTGAAGGCTACATGGAAGAGTAGGTTGTTTCCTCATTTTCATAAAGATTGTAACTGCACCATCCATAGAAAGTGAATAGTATTTCAATAGCAAAAATTGCAACAATACTTAGAACATGTGAACATTGCAAATTTTTATGAGGCAATGAGCAATAATCTTCTACATTCCATTGATTATCACTCATTTCCATTTGTTAAGAACATTACATTGATTATCACTCCTTTCCATTTGTTAACCAAGCAATTTTATATTGCCATAGGTATTAGTCTCATTTAACCATGAAGTTGACACCCTTCTATTTCAAATCATAGAATCAATCTTGACGCTTGCTCACTATTATGTGAATGATGATTGCAACATTTTAATCCATTTCCTGTGCACTCTTTAATCTCTTTTAAGTGATAAAGAAGGGGAAGAGGTTGAGGTGCTTGATTGTGCCTCATGACATGAAAAAGGATTCCAGTCTTATTTAATAAATAATATAACCAACAGTTAGATAATTCTCTTGACTTTCATTCATTATTCTGTGGTGAGATGTCGAGAGCTGGTTTGTGGATTTAATTGAAATTTAATTAATATCAATGATGCTTAATATTCTATTGCTTTTACATAAAATATTCGGTTGTTTTTATTTTCTATATTTACCGATTATTTATATCATTTTATTTCACTTTTAATAATTTACTCATTTCAAATGAAAAATAAATGGACAAGTCTACCGAGGCGGAGGAATTTCCCAGACGGTCAAAAGTGGCCGGAATGCAGGCAAAAAAAAATCAACAAATCTTGTAGAAGAAATGTTTAAATCTTGTTTTTGATGGTGGAAATATTGAAGATGGATTAAGGAGAAATAATTCCCCAACTCCTACCAGAAACATGGAGGATATTGCTTTCAAGCCATGCAAGAGACAAGGGAAACATCATAGGCCTAATTACCAAAAAGGCCTAGAATTACAAAGGGTTGTCAGAAGATATCAAGATTAAATATCCATCGTTGAAGGCTACATGGAAGAGCAGGTTGTTTCCTCATTTTCATAAAGATTGTAACTGCACCATCCATAGAAAGAGAATAGTATTTCAGTAGCAAAAATTGCAACAATACACAGAACATGTGAACATTGCAAATTTTTATGAGGCAGCAAACAATAATCTTCTACATTCCATTGATTATCACTCCTTTCCATTTGTTAAGCAAGCAATCTTATATTGTTGCAGATCTTAGTCTCATTTAGTCATGAAGTTGATGGCCTTCAATTTCAAAGCATAGAATTAATCTTGACACTTGCTCACTATTATGTGAATGACGATTGCAGCATTTTAATCCATTACATGTGCACTCTTTAATCTCTTTTTAGTGATGAAGAAGAGGAAGAGGTTGAGGTGCTTGATTTTGCCTCATGACATGACAAACGATTCCACACTTATTTAATAAAGAATATAACCAATGGTTATATAGTTCTCTTGATTTTCATTCATTATTCTGTGGTGAGATGTTCAAAGCTAGTTTGTGGATTTAACTGAAATTTAATTAATATCCCTGATGCTTAATATTCTATTGCTTTTACATAAAATATTTGGCTGTTTTTATTTTCTATGCTTACCGATTATGTATATGATTTTATTTCACTTTTAATAATTTACTCATTTCAAAGGAAAAAGAAATTGACAAGTCTACCGAGGCGGAGGAATTGCCCGGACGGTCAAACGTGGCTGGAATCCAGGCAAAAAAAAATCAACAAATCTTGTAGAAGGAGTGTTTGAATCATGTTTTTGATGGTGGAAATAGATTCAGCACCATCAAAAACCTCTGGGTACCCAAAGTCTTAAAGTTTGATAGTTGTAACCCGAATTTGCCAAAATTTATCAAAATATTGCTAGAATTTCCATGATTTTCAGGGAAAAAAAACAGTCTAGTTAGACTATCACAAAATGAATAATACAAAGCTTCAATCCTTCATTGGAAAGTAGCAATTTTCAACACCACCACTCTTGGTTTCTAATTTGTATGTATTTTATTGTTTTTTTATGGTGATGTGATGGTTCTATGATGTCTTATATTTTGACCAATAGTTTAAGGAGAGAATTTTGATTTTGATTTTTGGTGTGATTGCTCTTTTGGAGTATCTTGTTTTCTCTTTAAGAATCAACTGTTTTTACAATGTTGTTAGTCCCTTTACATTGTTACAAGTCTTTCCCCTTTGTGTTGTAAAGACTATAGTATTCTATTTTTGTTTTTTAATTAATTAGTTACAAAAAATGATGATATACCATTGTTTAAATTAAAGTTTTGTGGAAATCACATATTGAATTTCACACTATACCTTATGTTTATGTCTAAGACTTTATTTAACCTCTTCCCAAGATAGATATCCAATTCTTCAACCCATATATCTTATGTTATAAGATACATTTTGATTAACTTTTTTTCCCAAATAAACTAATGCTAGCATTAGTTTACTAACATTAATTGTTTTCATTAGTATCCCTCGAACTTGATTTTTCTTTGCACCATTTTAAACTTTCCACAACCTTGTAAGTTTTATGACTTCTAGACTTTGTTTTATAACATGAAAATGTTTGACAAGTGTTAGAAAATCCGAAAGACAAAAATATTTTTGCCTATAAATATTGGTACACATTTAAGAATATTTCTATAATTCTGCTTGTTTACAACATTTAGAAAAAGTGAATAGATATGTTGATATTTAGGTCATTGATGTAATGCATACACTACATGGATAATGGATTTCCGCACTTTATGCCTTATGGCACTTCCTTTACAACATCTGGTGCAAATGCTAGTAAATACTTTCTTTAATTTTAAGGGAAGACATTAGGAAGCATAAAATTTCAAAATACAATATTAAAATGTATGAACCAATATTTATGGCGTAATAGTAGGGTAAAGATGATTTAGAAATAAAAATTTAAAATAATTGATTGTTTATTATAAATTATGTGACATGGTTTTATGAAGTAGTATATATAGTAGAATAGTAGGATATAGATGATTTAGAAATAAAAATATAAAAATTTGAATGTGTGATAATTGATTTTTAATTATAGATTATGTGACATGATGTTTTGTTTTCATTTTATGGACGGTTTGGTTTGCTTCAGGCTAAAAATGATGTTTAAAAGAACACATTATTCTTTTCATATTTGTCCCACTACCATTTAAAATAGTGATAGAGGAGCTCGTTACATTATTTATTTAAATAATAGAAAAATAAAAATGAATTATTCAATATTTATTACATCTAAAAGGAATTGAATCATTTGAGAGACAATTTTCATTTGAAATACAAACTTCTTTAATAATAATAATAATTATAATAAATCAAAATCAAAATCAAATTGCAGGGAAAAATATTTCTTCATCATCTAAAGTCGGGTAGAAGGGATGATGAACGAAGCCACGAGATCACCACTTCATAGATTTAATATCATAAGATAATGAATTAATAGGGGCAAAAAGTTTTAATATCTTCTCTCAATTGCCTCCAGAAAGTTATTGATGTGAAATGGCCTCCATCAAAACCAATGTCATAACATTCAATGAGAATTCCATAAGCCAGTTGGGATTTGGACAAAACTCCATCGTCACACAGTCTAAAGTCATTCAATCCTTTAAAAACAAATGATGTGAAGCGACGTCTTTTGAAAAACAATTTCAAAAGCCTTTTGGATTTTGCACGAATCTTAATCCTCAAGTCGCCTAAAGTTCATCCAAAAGCCAATCTATATAAATTCTATGAATTCCTCAATTTAATACCCATATCACACAAATTGGAGGAAGATGTCTTATGCAATGGATGCCCAGACCCAACAACTCAGTAGTAGTATTGAGAAGCTCATATCCAATGGCGTGAACAACCTATAGGTGCAAGATAGATATGTCCTCCCTCCCCACGAACGCCCATAGAAGTCTGACATATATTTCTATGAGAGCATTCCTATAATAGACCTAAAAGACTTGGATGGCCCTAATAGAACAACACTAGTCAATGAAATATGACACGCATGTGAAGATGATGGTTTCTTTCAGGTACACACCTCAATCCCTAACTAAAAATTCTCGCTTCCCTCAAATGGTTAGACTCTTGGTTGATTTTCTGTGACACATGCAGACTATGAAGTCTATACATATATGATAATTTGGTGGTATTGATACAGTGACTAGGTCAAGTTTCATATGCGATTGACTATATTTTTGGTTAAATATCAGATAATGAACCATGGCGTGCTAGAGAATGTCATGAAAATCATGATGGGAATAGCCAAAGAGTTCTATGAAATGCTCGTTGAAGACCAAGCATGCCTCTACTCAGAGGAAATAATGAAGCTAATCCGTCTTTCTACAGGCTTCAATCCCAGCAAAGACAAGGTTTTCCACTGGATCGACTATTTCATGCAGCCTTGTCATCCTATGGAGGAATTCATCAGCTCTTGGCCTGAAAAACCAACAATAAATTATCTATTATAAATATCGAAGACAGAACTATGCAAAGGATTAACTGGTTTGACTTGAGTTTTTGTTCCGGAGATATTACGGGCAAGTACTCTAGTGAGATGAGAGCACTGATATTAAGGCTGTTGGCTACCATTTCAGAATTTCTAGAGGTGGATTTTGGTTACTTAATCAGATTTTTTTGCAAACATAGCCAAGTGATGACTCTAAATTACTATCCTTCATGCCCAAACCCACATCATGGATAAGGTACATGTCATGCATGTGACGTTATGGACATTTGTTACTGTGTACACATTGTATAGATGTATGTGTGTGATTTACACCATGTGTATGTGCATATGATTGAAGAGAAAACACTGGGTGATTTCCTAGTGTGGAAAACGATCTGAAGTGCGTGTAGAATAAGGACATAGGTGGAAGTTAAGGAGTGATTCAAGGATAAGCATCAATGTTTCATGTCATTTTTGTATATTCTAGTCTATGATGATTACATGTGATCCATGATTGGGTTTCTGATGGTTACATATGATTATGATTTTGATGGTTATGATTTTGAGCTAGGATGAGGTGATATTTTTATACATGTTGATTGGTCAAATGTGCTAGTTTGACTTGTTGTGTGACTAATGCAGTGAGACTGCAAGAAACAAGTGTTCGGCAAGAACACAAATGCATTGGGAGAACATGAAATTCTTCATATTATTTAAATACAATGAAAATGAGGAATCATAGTTAAATGGCAGGCAACATTATCCCGTAGTTAATCAAATAATAGTATTGTTATGACATTAACTGTGGTAAAAAAAATTTAGTTACTGCATTTGAAGTCTCTCACAACATTGATTGAAACAAATGTTACACGCAACAATGGAAGAAAAATTGCTGGTAGAACTCATTTGTAACCTATATATTGAAAGATCAGATTCAGATGGCAAGGCCATGGCCCATGAGAACCTGTAAATTCATAAACAACTACCTATGAATGAGGAAATAAATTCTAAGATAGAGTAATACACTGAGGACAGTGTAAATTTAAGGGGGGGAGTATGTAACACCCCTACGTTGTATGTAACCCTTTGTTGACCTAAGCTAAGAAAAGATAGTTCTGAGGTGTAAAAATGAAAGTAAATAATTTATTATTAAATAAATAAAAATAATTTAATCACATGGAAAATGAGACAGCAAGAGATGAGATTCTTACCAAATGAAATCTCAATGGTGAATGGGAATGGATAATTCTTTCATGATAAGACTTCTAGATCCAATTCTAGATAAGCTTAATGGATTTGGAGATGAATATCCATTAATTTAATTAGCTTGGGAAACATGTTAAGTTTAAGAAAAACATAAAACCCTTGCAGGAGAGAAAGGCCAACTTTTATGAGGAAAAGCCTTGTGGGAGAGAAAGGCGATATTTTCTGGGAAAAACCTAGGAAAATGGATATAAAGATCCGTAAAAGTGGGATGCCCCTAAAGGAAACCATATCATGAAAGAGGGTATTAAATACCCATTGAAGATATCAACAAGGGGCATTTGATCCATGGCAATAAATATCCGCTCAAGGGTCAACTGGAGGAAGTCAGTTGTAGGTTGGGTGGCAGTGCTCAGTTTTCCAAGTGACATTCTTTCTGCTACTTTGAGTTTATTTAAGTGCATCGGATGTTCTGTATGTTGGCTCTTTATTCTTTATGTTATATTTTAAAATCTTTAAGAATATGATTATAATTGCAGGTGATATCTTTGTTTGTAAATTGATTGAATGCATATGCATGTGACAACTATTGTATATATAAAAGAAATCCAAGTTAGATGTAGTGATTGGAGCATTGTAGGTGGTTGTTGATATTGGGTCAAGGGTATTTGTGACATATTGTATGCAAATTAATGGGAAGAGAATATATATATATATATTATATATATAATAATATAATATATATAATTATATATAATATTATATATATTATATATATTATATATATATATATATAGATATATATTTCTTTGAGCCCCAAGGGTTAGGTCAAGTGGTCTAAAACTAGACATAAAGTTCTTTGATATTGTTTCTAGTTGCTTCTAATGATGGGTTTGACTGTCTTTGATTCCTTTGGGGTGACGCCTAGTAACAAGGGATGACGGTTTACCCAATTTACCAATCATGAAATGTGGGGAAGTACTCTAGGTTTTCTAGTGTTTTCATTCCCAGTATATATATATATATATTATTATATATAATCTAAATTGCAAGAACTATTATAATTTATTTTTTTTACAAGAACGGTTATAGGATTTCATTAACTACTTGGCTAAAGGCCACAGATTCAGTTACAAAAGGAGGAGCAAGTTTCAGCCTGCGTTTCTACCAAGAGGGAAATGGTGCCTTCTCTTATCAACTTCCTCTTTTTACAATTGTTAAAGTGCAATTTTGTTACTAATTGTCCAAGCTGAAAGATACAAAAAAATTGATGTAGAAGAAAGCAATAAAACATGACTCTTTAAGGGATTGGAGCCCACAGAATTTCCTTATCTTTGAGAATAGTTCCAGCCTCTAAATGTACTACCTTGTTAGCCTTAATTTATACTGCTTTATTATTTGTTCTCAATACATGAAAATAATTCAGATGTAGGGACCTTGACATGCTTTTGATCCTTGTAATTAACCTTGCTAGTTGCAGATCCACTGGGTTGGAGTTGGTCACCGTTGCTCTTATGATTACTTGGGAGTCTCCAAAGACATTTTCCTCCCGAATTCCCATCTCTCTGAGGAAGCTTATACCTTGAAAGAGGGCCAACGCCTCGGCTTGGATGCTAGAAGAATGGCCTAGACCCAAAGCGAAATTGTGCGGAGATGTATTGTCTGGATTAATGATGTGTCCTCCTGCTCCGGCCTTTCCTGGATTCCATTTTGCTGCCCCATCAAAGAAGATAGAGGGAAGTGGTTGATTGGACAACCATTCTTGAAAATATTCTTCATTTTTCCTAATTTTCCAGTCTTCGAGAGTTGGAGGAGAGCTTCTTGGTTTTTGAAAATTAAACTTGAGGATAGATCCCAAGTCTCTATCTTGCTGGCTTAGATTAGTCGTCTCCTTTGTCTTCCAGCCACTCGGTTAGCTACTATTTCACTGATTTGGCTACTATTGTATGGTCCTGATCCTTGTTCTGGAATATCCTCCTGTTCCTTTCCAACCAAACTTGCGAACTGATGAATTTTGGCAGTGCACTCCACACTGTCCTGATTGTTTTGTTTTTTGGTTGTGTGCCTGGATATCTGGCCATCCAACCCGCGAACAAATCCTGAAAAGAAGTAGGAAAGATGAACTCATAATTCCAAGAATCCAGTAGCTCTTGCCAAATAGAGATTATGAGTTTGCACTCGATCATGAGGTGGAGGGCAGTTTCCAAGTTTTCCTTGCAAAGCATGCATCTAGAAGGCCACTGATGCCTCTTTTCTGAAGTCTATCATCAGTGAGGATTTTTTGATGATAGAGAAGCCAACAGAAATGGTCTACTTTAGGAACTGAGGGGAGATTCCATATGCCTACCTAAGGGGCAGGATTGGGAGGCACGTGGGGATGTTCAAGGCACTTAGAGTACCCCTAAGAGATTGTGTATCATGCCCGATTTTTTCCCCAACCTCTCACGTCCTTTCTGCGTGCGTGGATAGGGGCTAGCCCGTCTAAGAAATTGCTAAGCGATGCCAACTAAGGCTGCAAGGCGGTGGGCACATCGAGGTGTTTCCAACCCGCCCATGCATCCTCTATCCATGTCGAGAGGTCCCATAGGGTGTGGACATTTGTTGCAGATAGCCAGCTTTTTAATTAAGTCTCTTAGTTCTACCAGCAGAGGTCGATCTAGAATTTTTTCACTCCACAACTGAATTCATTTGCCATTTCCAGGAATCAAGTGAGAGTAATTTTTTATCATCGGACCAATTCTATTGATGAACATGCTGAAAGGAGTTCTGAGTTGGTTTTTGGGCTGATCCAAACATCTGAGTCTTGTTCCTCTAAATGATTTCCTCCACAATGCAACCTGTGCCCAATTTGGATTAGGAGCAATGATTTTCCAAATTAATTTGCCTCCCATCGCTAGATTTTAAGCTTTGAGATCTTTGAAGTTCAATCCCCCCTCAAAAATTGGTTTGATGACTATTTCCCAATTGACAAGGGAAAATATCTTATCGTTTTGTTTTCCTCCTTTCCAGAAGAATTCCTGATTAATTCTTCCATCTTTTTTATGATTCCCATAGGTGCCAGGAGGATAGAGAATTTGAAAATCGGAAGACTACTAAGAACTGCCTTGATGAGCACTGCTTTGCTGATAATGTTGAACCAAGAGGATCTCCAAGCTTGCATTTTTGCCTTGAATTTGTCTAGCTGAGATGACCATTCTTTGCTTGATTCCCTCTCGTTGAAGATTGGCAGACCAGGATATTTGAATGAGGACCAAGTAGAGGAGGCTGCAAATCCGAGGCATCTGGCTATGGAGTTTGCAGTTGAAGAAGGGATGTTCCAACAGTATATCTGACATTTGCCCTCGTTTAACTTGTTGCCTGAGACCTTACAGAAGTCATCCAAACTGCTTTGAATTTAATAGTTGGATGTGGGGAGGCAGCTCCCAACAGTAATGTATCATCGGCAAAGAGGGCATGATTGATGCATTTAACCCCTCTTGTAATGCTCAGGCCAACAATGTCTTGTTCTTGTGCTTTTTATTCAGATAGAAACTAAGGACAGAAGCCTGAATGATGAAAAGGAGAGGTGAAAGGGGACACCCCTACCTCAGTCCTCTAGAGGCTTTGAATAATTCAATGGCCCTTCCATTCACCAGAGGAGCAATCCATGGCTTTGATATGAAAGCTTTTATCCACTTTATGAGACTTTACCCGAACCCCAATTTATGCATTACATCAAACAAAAACCTATGTCTAACACGATCAAAGGCATTTGCTAGATCTAATTAAATATCCATACCTTTTTCCTTTCGGTGATGGCTGGAATGGATTGCCTCTTGCACCAACAAGAACTTGTCCACCAGTTGCCTGCCCTGAATGAATCCACCTTGATTGTTCGGAATGATTTTAGGGAGGATTCTTTTCAACTTTTTTGCTATCACTTTGGTGATCACTTTGTACCTAATATTACATAATGAAATTGGGCAAAATCTATTGAAAGAATTTTCACCTTTTTCCTTGGGGATGAGGGTGAGAAACGCTAAATTTGTGCAACCTCCAATCTTCTGACAGTCCTGGGATTTCTGAGTCATTTTGAGGAACTCCTTCTCAACTATCTACCAACAGGTTTGTAAAAATCTAGGCGTGAAACCATCTGGTCCCGAAGCTTTATCAGACTCCATTGTGAAAAGGGCCTCCTTGATTTCCTTAAGCGTGATTTTGCTTTCAAGAGACTGGTTCATCTTGGAGGTGATGAGGCTAGGGACAACGTTCAGCAAGCTGTCATTTTTCTCAACTCCTATTTCTTCCCTGTATATCTTATCAAAATGATCTGAAGCTGTCTTTTTTATGCTTGCAAAGTCCTCTAGAACGGAGTTTTCTTCTTTTATTTCAGTGATGGAATTATGTCCTTTCCTGTCTTGTGCTTGTTTATGAAAGAAAGAGGAGTTTCTATCGAAATATTTCAGCCAAAGACTTCTAAACTTGAGCCTCCAGTACTCCTCTTCTGCCAGGCATGCCTTATGGAAATTTTGCTGGAGCTTGGCCTCCTTGTCCAATTCTTCTTTAGTGATTTCATCCATTTCAAGATGGAGATGCTGGCTTTTTGTCTGATTTGAATTTTTTTCCTCTCCGCAGTAGGGTTGGGCAGGGTCTTAGCCCAATTTTTTAGCATGACTTTAACTCCTCTGAGTTTCTCCTCCCACATAAAGAAAGTGAATCCCTTCACTGGGTCTTTCCAGCAGTCTCTGACCTTGTCCATAAAGACTGCCTCTTTGATCCAGAGAGGGCTGAACCTTAATCGAATAGGCCCCAGATCCTTGGGGGACAGTAGTTCTAAGCTAATAGGCTTATGATATGATACGCGGCTATGAAGGATGTTTGATCTAGGTTCTAAACAAAGAAGCAGGAAGTAAATTTGCACCAAAAACCTATCCAATCTTGCAGCTATGTGACCCGAGCCAACCCTCTTGTTTGACCACATGTACTTGCCAATAGTTGGCTTAATGTCTATCAGATCCCAAAATTGCATGAGATATTCCACTGATTCTCTTGTCGGATCTCTCACAATACTACCTCCTCTTTTTTCTGATGAGAGGAGGGTGAGGTTGAGGTCTCTGACTATGATTATGTTCTCCAAATTTTTCCAGATCTACCATATTTTTGATGGAGTCCCAACATAGCTTCTTTTCACCTGCATTGTTAGGAGCATATACATTGACGAGACTAATAATTTTCTTAGATTCTAAGTGCTGCAATTTTAACAAAATCCAATGAGTGTCCAGTGACTTAGAGATTAGAGAGAACTTATTTGGATTCTAGAGCGACCCAAGTCCTCCCGATGCTCCACGGGAAGAGGTTGCGTGGGCTCCATCTTTTTTCCAAAAAAAATTTCTTGTTTGGAGGAAGGGTGAATCCTCTAGTTTAGTCTTGTGGATGAGAAAAATGTCCAGTGCTTCCAATCTTATTAGACTACTGATTGCTTCTTCCTTGGCTTTGGAGCCCATTCCTCTACAATTCCACGAGACTATCTTCATCATTTACTTTTGTTGTGATGAGCTCCTTTGGAGCTCTAGGTTTGGATCCTCTTCATCTTCAGGGTTTTTGCTAGGAGCTTCTCTAGCGTTGGTTTGCTACCCTGAAGCTTGTATTTGTATGTTTCTTGATCTCTTTTTTCCTTTGTTGACATTCATCCTCTTGTATATCTTTTGGGGGTATACTGTGAATCCCATATTTCCCCTTCTTCCTCTGATTCCTCAGACTCTTGGATTTCCTCCTCTTCTTCTGACATCTTCCCTTTGGATCTCTCTGGTATGCTTTTGGATTTAGGAAGAGAGACTTCTTTCAGGATTTTTGTCTCCTATGTATTCATGATTTCAGATCCAAGCATCTCAAATTTGCTCCCTTGGCTTTCCATGGGTGGATGATAAGCAGGGCCCGTTTGGGGGGCTCTATCATTGACATTTTCATTCTTTCTAAATGAATTTTTGGGTCTTTTTGCATGATACCATACTTCTTCCTCCCCTTTTTCCTCTACCCCTTTGGATGTGCAATCTCTGGCGGAATGCCCATAGACTTGACTCTTCCATCATTTGAACAGTAGTTGTTTGTAGTCCATCTTCTGAACATGCGTCCAAGGACCTACCCTTATTTTGATGGCTTCTGGTATTCTGACCTCCAGATCTACCTCCACACAAATTTTGGTGCAGTCATACTGATCTTCACTGTTGGCCTTGTCTATGAATTTCCCAAGAGTGTTTCCGATATGTTTGAGTTCCAATTCCAACAGTGAACTGAGAGATTGGGGAGCCTTACCCACACCGGGACCGCAGAAGGCACATCCACCGTCGGATCGAAGTCTAGCGTCCATTTGTTTAAATAAAACCCTTGAGGGCCCATGAAGTAGGGGCCATTTCTGAAAATGAGATCTTCGTTCTCTTTTTCTGATAATTCAAATAGGAAGTATCGTCTTCCGAGAAAGTAAGATGATACCTTGTTCTTGATCAGCGGAGCCTAGTTCCTAGCAACCCAGTTCTCTGTTGATTTCGTGGAGGGCTAGAGACCTGTAAACTGACCAACTAGAGCACGATCCACCAGTGATAATGCTACTTGAATCGGACCTTCAAGAGGAAGGGCGATCTCGAGGATATCTTCTATTCTTTTCACGAACTTGGCAACTTCCATAACTTTCTTCTTGGGAAGATAGGCCAACAAGGATCTGAAGGCCTCAGCGGCGGAAGGCAGAGAAGGGGAGGAAGACCCTTGGGGGGGAGCCAGCTCCTCCATGGAGAGCCAGCAGATCAAACCCTAGCCAATCGTAGCCAGGAGCAAGAGCCCTCGGCGGACCCGCCCGTAGGGATCGGAGGATGCAGGGAGCAGGCGCACGCGCAGTCTTCAAATTCTGCAGGATGCGAATCTCGCAGGTTACAGATTCGAGCGACTGCACGTAACAGTTTTCCGAGGAAACATGTAAGAACTATTATAATTATTATAATGACAGCATATAAATAAATAAAAATACAAACAATTGCAATTTTCATATAGCAAAAATGCAGTATCTTTCATCAAAATTTTGCATCAAAATATGAATGTTGAGATGCTTGCGTATTCTTGACAAAGTATTTGCACATGACCAAGATATTCCAATTCTACCTTAACGTTGTCGACTCATTGGTGAAGCACCCTGTATAATCCTTAGATACTCCCCTTCCTCATAGACTCTCAAGATGTAATGACGCCATAAAAGAAAACTGATGAAATTATCGATGTAGAGAAGATCAAAAGAAAGATCAAGAGGATACAACTCTTAGATGAAATATCAACTTGTCAAACTCTCAACAAGCTCACGTTAATCATAAAATAATTTTTTTAGCATTAGGACAATTGTCCAACATCAAAGTGCATAAAGATGTTTTTATTTTTATTTTATATTATCCCTTTTGAATAGCATCTTTTATTGGTGCCACTTTCCTTTCTATGTAATATTTGTATTTTTTAAGTTTTAATTTCTTTATTATTCATCCATTCATGTGTCTATTTTTTACTGATATGTTTAAATAGTTCATTATTTGTTTATTTATTTAAATAATCGTCCAAGGGGGAAGCTCAACTGGACATCAAAGTAATGTGAAATCTATTAAAACTCAGAGATCCAAGCTTCAAATCCCTCATGTTGTGACCTAGATTATGGAGAGGAGGATAGGATGTAGACTCCGAGAGGTTTACTAGTAGTTACATGTGAGGTGAGCTATTGGATTCTTTTGGAATAGAAAAAAAAAGAAAAATTTTCTTCACCCAATACATGTTTTATATAATTTCTCTTACTTTTCCCCTTAATATATTTTAATTTTCCTAAATTAGTGTTTGTTAGTTGATTTTACTTAACTAATTAGCTAAGTATCATCATAAGTCCCTCAATTCCCCATCTTCTTCTTTCAATTAAAATTTTATTTGAGTTATTGTTTCTCCGCTATGGAGAGCTCATAAATTTTATATTTTAAATTAAATAAATAAAACATTTATGCACATTCTTTATTTTTCGTATTATCACTTTAATATATGAATTCTTTGCTTCAAAGAATTTTTTTCCTTACTAACTTAAAGTGGTATTCCCTTTATTTTTATTATATGATTTCTATAGATATTTAATATTTATATTGACTATTTTTTAATTTCTCTTGAGCTTACGTTAATAAATTATTATTGTAGTTTCTATTCCTAGTCCTTAATTAATTTCTTATTAAAATATTTAATTCCTAAGTATAGTTCAACTTTACCTATACACAACATCATATCTAAAGAATTGAAGAATTCGATTTAAGTTTTTTTTACTTTTTTGTCTCATGGGTTTCAAGCCAAGTGTGCTCTTCAATAATTATCTCGTGGAATTCCAAGGGTGCCACAATGGTTTCCCTTCCAGTACCTATAATTAATTGAGAGTAATTATGGTGAAATGACATAAAAAATAATTATCTCTATATTTTCACTTACTGAGAGACTAATCGTTACTGAGGATTAAGGCCTTCACCTTAATGTGTGCCCCTAAGTTTTACCTCACAAGTGACTGAGTCCATAGTCAAACCATTAAGGAATTGTATAACTTCAACATGAATTTTTTTTGAACTTTTAAAACCAAGATATATCTAGAGTGTTAGTAGGTAGAATCAAGGACAATATTTAGCACCTTTAAGCAAAATAAAAAATCCTTCATACAACACCATTACCCAGATGTGAGTCATTTGGCAAGCATGAACCCTATGCTTTCTTCCACTAATCGATTCACCAGTATTTATAAACATATTTATGAATGACAATTTATACTCATTTAACACAACTCTTGGTTCCATACCATAATTATTTAATCAATCTCATGTCAATGCATCATCATAGTTCACTACAACACTTAGGAAACTACTAACAATATCTTATCATGAATGACTTATCATCATATAATTTACACATGACAAGTCAATTTGACATGAAAATAAATATAAGCCCATGGAGAAGAGCTCAATTAACAATCATATTGTTATGAAATATTATGTAAACCATAATATTTAATGTTCAAATCCTCCATAGGTGAATCGAACAAATAAAATAAAAATCATGCAAATAAACATCATAATCTAATAACATACCGATCAAGTAATATATATTTTTCTCATAAATATTATTCATATCAAATGTCATCATCACATAGTGCAAACAGTCAAATAAAAAATTTCTATTGTCCTCAAATTATAATACATATATTAAAGTATTTACTAAAAAGTAAAAATAAAACGGGGTGCCACGTTTTCAAATTTTGATGCAAAATTTTGGTGAATCATGATATGGATGGATAGAAAATTGATGTCAATTCTAATAGAGTTTATGTAAATTGCAAAAATGGAGATGAGTACTTTTACGAGTTAAAATACAAAAGAATTAATTCAAGTTTGAAAAGTGAATGAAGTTGTCATTATTATTTATTGAAACTTTCGAGGTCATAGAGAAAAAGGAACCAATAGTTTATCATCTTACATTACCAAATACATGTAGGATGTTTTCAATTTTTCAATTTTACTTATTTACATTTCAAACTCATCGGAAATATTGATTTAATTCTTCTACAAGTATTAGATGAAGGGGATGTGATGGCCAAATTGATCTTCATCTTGGACCAACATAGTCGATAACTTAGGAATTGATTTAATACCAATGAAGTAAAGGTTCAGTACAATAGTTATAGTTCTACCTAAGAGGATGAAAAGTACATGCATCGCCATCTTCCTTAATCATTGTGAAGGATGAAGTTTATATTTAGAGGGAGCGCATTTAGTGTCCAATTTTATTTTGACTTTTGTGGCGACCACTTTGACATATTTATTATTGTTTGAGGACATCGTAGATATTTATGAAATTACACATCTGCACTACATGATAATGACATCAAATATTCATATATTGCACTATGTGATAATGACATCCAATATTCACATTATTCATGAATAGGATATATATTACTTAACAAGTATTTTATTAGAATATGATATTTATTTTGATGTTAAAACAATTGTCATGTCTAAATTATATGATGATTAGTCATTTATAATGAGATATTCCTAATAATTCTTTGGGTGTGGCAAGGGACTATGATGATACTTTGACAAAAAATTCATTAAAGTACTTCCGTATGGAACTAAGAGTAATATTAATCGAATCTGAATTTTTATTGAAAAATATGTGTATAAAACATTGGTCTCTTGAATAGTGGATGTAGGTGTAGGGTTTGTGGTTGTCGAACAACTCACATGTAGGTAAAGTGAATGTACAAATTATTTCAAATTTTATCTTAGATGGGTGTGACAACATCCCTGATTCCACATGCTAGCACATCAGCGATGGTTTTAGTTGAAAAGAGCAAGGTAGTTTTACCTTGAAGTTGCACGATGATGTGGAGGTTTTCTTATAGAGTCAGTCAATGATGAGGTAAAAATAAGAATCATGCATTAAGGTGAAGGTGTTAATCCTCACTAACCACTAATCAATCAACAAAGACAACCTTGAAGTAGTTATTATTTCCAACATTATGTCAATGTTCCCCTAATTTAATTAGAAGTACTTGAAGGAAAAGAAATATGGCACTATTGGAACTATGCAAGTTAATTATCGAAGGTAATAATTAGCTTGAAGCCCTTGGTAGCATGAGATAAAAAAAAAAAAAATGGACTTAAATTGAATTTTTAAAGAAATAAAAATTTAAATATGATAAGTATATAGGTGAAAGTGAACTCTTTTGGGAAATACAAAAAAATGATGAAAATTTGTTTAAGGATGAGGAATAAAACTATAATATTACTTTGGTAGGGTAAACCTAAGGAATGGTTAATATAAATATTAAATATTTATGTCAAACATATAATAAATCTTAAGGGAATATCACTTTAAGTGAGAAGGAAAATATTTATTTGAAACAAAGAATTTATATTAAAGTCATAATATTTTGGATGAATAATGTGCATAAAATAGTATAAGATATTTATTTAAGTGAAAACATTTATGTTATGAGAAATTTTTAAAGTGCAGCAAAAATAGAAAAGGAAGCTTAATTAAAAATTGGAGTAAGAGAAGGAAATGAGAAAATTAAATTTTTATGATGAAACATAATTAGATAATTGAAGTTATATCTACTAACAAGCACTAATTTAGCAATAGTAAAAGAGATAAAAAGGAAAACTAAGAGAAATTATAGGAAATATGAATATCTGAAATTAGTTATTTCAATAAAATATGAAAATGAAATTATTTGACAGTATGAGTAAACTTCACATATGAGAGCATGGATAATGAAAAAATTGGGATTTTAGAAATTTTTAACATCACATGGAAAGACAAGTGGATTAGATAGATAGATAGATAGATAGATAGTAATTATAGAGGGCTAGTCTAAGAGAAAAATAAATAAATATTATACACTTTAATATGGATGACCGTCCTAGTGCTAATATTTATATTTTTTTATTAGCGTGCTAATATTTATATTTTGTTATTAGCGTGAACTTGTTGAGAGTTTGAGAAAGTGACCAGAGTATGGCCATAAATTATTGCAAGGTGTTTCTCCCTAATAGACTACATATCCAACCTTAATATTAGGATGGGTGTGTTCCAATTGTACGAGAGGTTGCTATTGTGATGGAATACTATTCTATCATAGTTGGGTATGTACATCTCAACATTGTCTTTTGAATTGTTTGAAGAAAAGTTCAATGAGAATTATATATTAGAAGGATTCATTGAAAATAAATGAGTCCAATGCCTTAAGACAAAGAGGTAGATTAATACAAGACTACAGGGCTAGACTAATGAAACTACTTAGATATGCTTCACACTTTAGCACAAATAAATAAAGGGTGAAAATTTTTGTATGTGCTAAACTACAAAAAATGACAAAAGTTGAGGATCCTAAATGTGTTGCACCTTGTAGAATGTGTTCCAGCGACCTATAATTTCAAAGGAGAAGATCATCAACAATGGTCAAAGTAGGCCACTAAGGATTATTGATTTGAGAGCACTGAGAATAGGAGTGACTTCGATAGCTAGTCGGACTAGCGTGGTTTGTAAGGAAAGTTGGAAAGGATTGGTTTGGAAAACGAAGGCTTCCATACCAATGACCAGCATAATAGTCCTCATCAATAATACAGAAATCCCAACCAACATGGAAATTCCACCGAATATAATAGGTTCACACAACATCTCAGTATTGTATAGCACAATAAATTGGACTTTAAATTAGTATGTATATTATGATATTAGTTTGTGTTTCATTAAGTTACATGACAATTCATTCAAGATATTTTTATCAAATATAAGTCAAATATTATATTTGATAAATTTAGAGAAAAAGAACATCTTAAAGGTGTTTTTGTTAGCATATTAATGAATTTGTTATAGCTTTATTATGGATCACATGAGTCTAAATTCCTTAGAAATAACGCCTCCAAGAAAAATAATATCTCACTTTCTTAAATTTGATAAATTTAAATTGATGTCATTAATATTAATAATGATAATTATTATTAACAATTATCATTTGTTGATTCCAATTGAGTCGGCCAAAAATTTATCTTATGTGATTTCTACCGAAAGACTTTGCTTAATTAACTTATTTGTTAAATTTCACAATATTATATATTTAATATATCATTAGAAACATATAAATAATAAGAAAGACACGTATCTCACTAGCTAATTTGTTTAATAAAATAGATATCAATCATATTCAATAACTAATTAATTTGTTTTACCAACTTATATTCAATAGCTAACTAATTTATTTTACCAAATAAATATCACTTATGTTAAAAAAACTAACTAATTTTTTTTCACCAAATCAATATTACTCAGGTTCAATAACCTCCAAATTTTAACATAAAAAATGCAATATTATATCCTAAATTTTCTTTTTTTAATTTAAGATGATAGAATATTGTTAAAATATAAATAATATTTTATTATTTTATTACATAAATCAAATAAATTAGTTTACAGACATTTTTACTAATATATAAATTTTATTTTTTATATTTCTAAAATAACTAAGTCAAATCAAAAACTAAACAGCATAGTCTAACACATTGGCCTCATATTGCCTCAATTTTACTGATTTTAGTAATATTTTTATTTAGTAATTATAATTTATAAAGTATGAATATTTATATTCTTTATTTTATAATTAATTTAAATGATTTATGTTTTTTTATTTATAAAAAAAAAAAAGGAGACGTTCATCCCTTTACTTTAAACTAGTTTATGTTAATGTTTAAAAAAATAATTATTATTAGTAATTTATAAAATTAAAATTATTTTAACAATAAAATTTAATAATTAGAAAAATATACTACATTAATTATGTAAATATTTTTCATAAAGCATGAAAAATATTTATACCATTTCCAATGTTTCTTAGGCAAATCCAATTTTTCAAAGGAGTTTTAAGAGTTCCCTCATCAATTCTTCTAGAATGTATATGGAAAAAGCAAACAAGGTCGGTTTATTAGCAATATTTTAATTTTTTGCAAATCAATGGTTTCACAGCCTTTTTAAAGAGTTTTAAGAGTTAAAGTAGAATTTATAAAGGATTTCAAGAGTAAACTGTAGAATCTAAAGGTGAGACTTCATGTGAAACTGATCAAACTAGTTGATGAAAAAAGGGAAAGTGTAATGAGAAAGAAATCCAACTAATGAAAAAGGGGAAGTGTAGTGGATGGAAAACAAGAAATGCAGTAGGGAGAAAAAATTTAATTACGCTGTAAGATGTTTCCCTCTGAAATGAACTTTCCTAAAATCTACTTGTCATCCCTGTGTGCTGTTAGATTATGTGTTAGGCAATTGGAGAATTGTTAATTGTTCGATCAAGGGAAGGTAGTTGAGTGGTTGGAACTATTCACGATATTTGCTTGATGAGTCTTCAACTTTCTGAGCCCTTGGAGAAAAGTCCATTACTGTTTCCTCCATGGCTATCCCGTGAGCAGTGCAAGGACTGTCCCAAACGGATTATACAGAGAATCATGGTGGTGCAAGGGCTCCTTTATCAAGGTTATCTTCAGGCCACACTTACTACACACTGGAATCTCTGCAAGGTGTTGCAACTCTTCTCCCTTACCATTCTCATCAACATCGTTGCCTTCCTCGACGTTTGCTCTCCGCCAATTTGTCCCCTTTCACATGGGAGGCAGGGCAATGCTGCCTACCCTTTCTCCTCGATTGGTACCCATGACCTCAGAGACACAATGATTAGGGATCCCTAATGACAACCCATTACTGACAGAGAACTCACTTTGAATATTATGAATTATGGGGTAGAGCCTATTGGATATTCCATTGGCCATTTGCAGAACTTGAACCGGTCTGTGAATCCAACTCAGCAATATCAACAGCAGGAATTTGTTAGTCAAAATTCACCTCCACCTCAGATCTATCAACACCAATCATGCCAACAAGAGGTATCTGTTTTTTCTTTTCAAATTTCCATTCCAGATTGTGCAATGTATCCATCATTTTTCATTCACTTCTTAGCCTCTTAACTTTGAACTTTTCTTTCTGATTCAGCAGTGTATCCATTCTTTTTCTACCTTTTCTTATTGTGCCAGAAAAGTTGTTTACTATTGCAGTAATTTGTCCATTCTTTTTGTTTACTAATTGAGCAATGTTTGATATTTTGGGAGCCTTTATCACTATTGAGGGCAATAACACATTCACTAGGCATTAAAACAACCTCTCTGTTGCCTTTCTGAGGCTGGGAAAATGCAGAGAGGTTGATATTCATATTGAAAATGATAGAGAATACTATTTTTATTACTAACATTGGGTATGCTTTTCAGATTTTCAAGTCCAGGTTGGGTAAGAACTCAGATTCTAGATTGCAACCAAAGTCTAAAAATAGGGCACATAGGGAGATCCCAAGCATCAAAGATATGGATGCTAAGACTCCAAAGATCCCTGGGTGGTGCTCACTCTGTGATGTTACCTGTAGCAAAAAGGAAGTTATTCATAAACAACATGTGTCTGGGAAGAAGCACCAGTCCAGGTTAAAAAAGTTGAAGGAAAAGGGTTCATAAGATGTAGTAAAGCCACAGAAAAGCAACCACAAGGACTGGTGGGGTGGTGTTCTCTTTGTGAGGTTAACTGTGGAAGCCTGGAAAATCTTCATGAGCTGCATATGTCAGGGAAAAAACACCTTTCCATGTTAGGAATGGAAAAGACAAAGGTGTAGAAGATAACAGAGACTGGCAAAGACAATGTTCTTGGAAAAAGAAAAGATGACTTAGTGAAGAAAGAAAGAGATATGCCATCCAAGAAACGACACAAGTTACATAAAGGATATGTTGCCCATGCCCAACTTATAGAGGATGGAAATTATGAAGCCCATTTATCGATCTATGGTGAGACAAAAAGTGTTGTTGGTCCCAAAGTTGAGGAAGAAGCTTTTGTCAAAGCTCAAGATGAAGGGGTAGATTAAATGTTCCGTGCTTTCAACCTATTGAGCATAAAATGGTCTGTGTTTTAGGTTTTGTGGACATTAAATTTCAAAATTTTCTTTACGGTTTTGTGATAGTTGAGACACTTCAGGATTGCAGAATAGTAATCCCTAGAGATTCATAAGAAATGTTTTTGAACATGCTGGTATTAAATATTACATAGGGTTCAATTTCAAAAATTTTGATGTGATTCATAAGAAATGTTTTTGAACATGCTAGAATTAAATACTGCGTAGGGTAGGATTTTGGAACTATTCATGATATTTACTTGATCAGTCTTCAACTTCCTGAGCGCTCGGAGAAAAAATCCGTTATTGTTTCCTCCCTAGCTATCGCATTAGTAACGCAAGGAGTGTCCCAAATGGATTATAGAGAGAATCATGGTAGTGCAAGGGCTCCTTTATCAAGGTTATCTTCAGGCCACACTTACTACACACTAGAATGTCTGCAAGGCATTACAACTCTTCCCCCTTACCATTCTCATCAACATCATTGCCTTCCTCAGCTTTTGCTCTCCGCCAATCTGTCCCCATTCACCTGGGAGGCAGGGCAATGTCGCCTACCCTTTCTCCTCGATTGGTACCCATGACCTCAGAGACACGATGATTAGGGATCCCTACAGATAACCCATTACGGACAGAGAACCCACTTTGAATATTATGAATTATGGGGCAGAGCCTATTAGATATTCCATTGGCCATTTGCAGAGCTTGAGCTGGTCTGTGAATCCAACTTAGTAATATCAACAATAGGAATTTGTTAATCAAACTTCACCTCCACCTCAGATCTATCAACATCAGTCACACCAACAAGAGGTATCTATTTTTTTTTCAAATTACCACTCTAGATTGTGCAATGTATCCATCCTTTTTCATTCACTTCTTAGCCTCTCAACTTTGAACTTTGTTTTATGATTCAATAGTGTATCCATTTTTTTTCTACCTTTTATTATTGTGCGAGAAAAGTTGTTTACTATTTCAATAATTTGTCCATTCTTTTTGTTTACTAATTTAGAAATGTTTGATATTGTGGGAGCCTTTATCACTATTGAGGGCAATACCACATTCACTAGGCATTAAAACAACCTCTCTGCTATCTTTCTAAGGCTGGGAAAATGTAGAGAGGTTGATCTTCATATTGGAAATTATAGAGCATACTATTTTTATTACTGACATTGGGTATGATTTTTAGATTTTCAAGTCCAGGTTCGGTAAGAAATCAGATTCTGCATTTCAACCAAAGTATAAAAATAGGGCACATTTGGAGATCCTAGGCATCAAAGATATGGATGCTAAGACTCCAAAGATCCATAGGTGGTGCTCACTCTGTGATTTAACCTGTAGCAAAAAGGAAGTTCTTCACAAACAACATGTGTTTGGGAAGAAGCACTAGTCCAGGTTAAAAAAGTTGAAAGAAAAGGGTTCAGAAGATGTAGTAAAGCCACAAAAAAAGTAGCCACAGGGACTGGTGGGGTGGTGTTCTCTTTGTGAGGTTAACTGTGGAAGCCTAGAAAATCTTCATGAGCTACATATTTCAAGGAAAAAACACTTGTCCATGTTAGGAATGGAAAAGACAAAGGCGTAGGAGATAAGAGAGACTGGCAAAGACAATGTTCTTGGAAAAAGAAAAGATGATTCAGTGAAGGAAGAAAGAGATATGCCATCCACAAAATGCCACAAGTTACATAAAGGAGATGTTGCCCATGCCCAGCTTGCCGAGGATGGAAATTCTGAAGCCCATTTATCGGTCTATGGTGAGATAGAAAGTGTTGTTGGTCGCAAATTTGAGGAAGAAGCTTTTGTCGAAGCTCAAGATGAAGGAGCAGATTAAATGTTCCAAGATTTCAACTTGTTGAGCATAAAATGGTCTGTGTTTACGGTTTTCTAGACATTAGATTTCAAAATTTTCTTTAAGGTTTTGTGACAATTGAGACACTTTAGGATTGCAGAACAGAAATCCCTGGAGATTCATAAGAATTTTTTTTGAACATGCTGGAATTAAATATTACGTACGGTTAAATTTAGAAAATTTTGATGTGATTCATAAGAAATGTTTTTGAACATGCTAGAATTAAATATTGCATGGGGTAGGATTTAGAAAATTTTGATGTGATTATGAAGTTTCCATATGTAAACAGTTCTTAAGGTGGCTGTGATTAAGAAATAAATTGATTAACTTCTTTGCAAGTTAATTCGTTTATCCTTTCAATGTTGAAAGGTTTTTAGAGAAGGTTCTTTGTAGTAAGGGGCCTCAACCCCGAGGATCAACCAACAGAGTAAGACTGGCAAAGACAATGTTCTTGGAAAAATAAAAGATGATTCAGTGAAGGAAGAAAGAGATATGCCATCCAGGAAATGCCACAAGTTACATAAAGGAGATGCTGCCCATGCCCAACTTACAGAGGATGGAAATTCTGAAGCCCATTTATTGGTCTATGGTGAGACAGAAAGTGTTGTTGTTCACAAAGTTGAGGAAGAAGCTTTTGTAGAAGTTCAAGATGAAGGAGCAGATTAAATGTTCCAAGCTTTCAACCTTTTGAGCGTAAAATGGTTTGTCTTTTAGGTTTTGTGGACATTAGATTTCAAAATTTTCTTTAAGTTTTTGTGACAGTCGAGACATTTCAGGATTGCAGAACAGAAATCCCTGGAGATTCATAAGAAATGTTTTTGAACATGTTGGAATTAAATATTACGTAGGGTTGAATTTCGAAAATTTTGATGTGATTCATAAGAAATGTTTTTGAACATGCTGGAATTAAATATTGTGTAGGGTCGGATTTAGAAAGTTTTGATGTGATTCTAAACTTTCCATATGTAAACAGTTCTTAAGGTGGTTGTGATTACGAAAGAAATTGATTAGCCTCTTTGCAAGTTAATTCGTTTATCCTTTCAATGTTGAAAGGTTTTTAGAGAAGGTTCTCTGTAGCAAGGGGCCTCAACCCCGAGGACCAACCAAAAGAGAAAGATGTTTCCACTTCTGGTGGTAAATTATCTTCTATATGGATTCATGTGCCCAATCTTGATGGAAATATCACTTCTCCAGGTATTGGTTTTCACTCTGCTTTACAGTCTCCCATGCAACAATTTCTGCAAGTACCTAGATATGTAGATTCATGTGTTTGTTTAAGAAAGTCTCAGTTTAGTAAGGTGGACTAAGTTATCTTTTATTGTAAATTTGTTGTAACATAGGAATAAATGACCGAAAGAGGATAAGCCCTCAGGATCAACCAATAGGGCAGGATGTTTCCACTTCTGTTGGTAAATTGTCTTCTTTAAAAATTCATCTGCCCAACCTTCATGGAAATATCGCTTCTCGAGGTACTAGTGCTCAGTATACTTTACAGTCTTCTGTTCTAACAAATTCTGCAAGTGCATAGACGTGTAGATTCATGTGTTGAATCCAGAAAAGTTTAGTTTATTAATGTGGATTATGTTCTATTTTATTGCAATTGTTTGTGAAGAACTTCCTTTGTGCTACAGGTAACATCATAGAGTGAGCACCCTCTGCCTAACCCTGATGGTAATATCTCTTCTCTAGGTACGGGTATTCAATATACTTTACAGCGTCCCATGCAACAAATTATGCAAATACCTAGACCTGTAGATTCATGTGTTGGTTGCAAAAAAGTTGACCCTAATCCGACCTGATGCCACTACAACAGAGCAACATGTCCCGACCCTAATCCGACCTGATGCCCCTACAACAGAGCAACATGTCCTAGCCCCTATCCGACCTCATGCCCCTGCAATAGAGCAACATGTCCCAAGGTGCAGTTCCATTAACTCTAGGCCCAATCCAACTCAATGCCAGAGCAACACGCCCGAGGAATGTTGTTCCATTAACTCCAAACCCAATCCGATTAACATGTCCCAAGGGTGCCGCTCCTTTAACTCCAACCCAATCCCAAAGAAACATTTCCATAAAAAAAGTTCCATATACTTCAATCACAATACTATCAACATGTCCCAAGGGTGTAGTTCTATTAACTGTAGCCCCAATGTGACCCAATTCCAGACCAACATGTCCCAAGAGTGCAATTCCATTAACTTCTACCATGATCCAACCTAATCCCAATGCAACATATCCCATAAATATTGATCCATTAGCTCCAACCCCAATCCGACTTGATCCCAGAATAAATTCTAGTCAGTCCCAAAGTAGATATTGAAGATGGTTTAAGGAGAAATAATTCCCTAGCTCCTACTGGAAACATGGAGGATATCACTTTCAAGCCATGCAAGGGACAAGGGAAACATCACAGGCCTAATTACCCAAAAGGCCTAGAATTAAAAAGGGTTTTCATAAGATATCAGGATCAAATATCCATTGTTGAAGGCTACATGGAAGAGTAGGTTGTTTCCTCATTTTCATAAAGATTGTAACTGAACCTTCCATAGAAAAAGAATAGTGTTTTAGTAGCGAAAATTGCAACAATACTTAGAAAATGTGAACATTGCAATTTTTTAAGAGGCAGTGAGCAATAATCTTCTACATTCCATTGATTATCATGCCTTTCCATTTGTTGAGCACATTCCATTGATTATCACTCCTTTCCATTTGTTAAGCAAGCAATTTTATATTTCTGTAGATCTTAGTGTCATTTAATCATGAAGTTATTAGCCTTCTATTTCAAAGCATAGAATCAATCTTGATGCTTGCTCACTATTATGTGAATGATGACTGCAACATTTTAACCCATTACCTGTGCACTCTTTAATATCTTTTTAGTGATAAAGAAGGGGAAGAGGTTGAGGTGCTTGATTGTGCCTCATGACATGACAAAGGATTACACACTTATTTAATAAAGAATATAAGTAATGGTTAGATAGTTCTCTTGATTTTCATTCATTATTCCATGGTGAGATGTTCAGAGCTAGTTTGTGGATTTAACTTAAATTTAATTAAGACCAATGATGCTTGATATTCTATTGCTTTTACATAAAATATTCGGTTTTTCTTATTTCCTATGTTTACCGATTATGTATATGATTTTATTTCACTTTTAATAATTTACTCATTTCAAAGGAAAAAGAAATGGACAAGTATAACGAGGCAGAGGAATTTTCTGGATGGTCAAAAGTGACCAGAATTTGGGCAAACAAAAAATCAACAAATCTTGAAAAAATAGTGTTTAAATCATGTTTCTGATGGTGGAAATATTGAATATGGTTTAAGGAGAAATAATTCCCCAAATCCTGCCAGAAACATGGAGGATATTGCTTTCAAGCCATGCAAGAGACAAGGGAAACATCGCAGGTCTAATTATCCAAAATGCCTAGAATTACAAAGGGTTGTCAGAAGATGTCAGGTTTAAATATCCATGATTGAACGCTACATGAAAGAGTATGCTCTTTCCTCATTCTCATAAACATTTTAACTGCACCATCCATAGAAAGGGAATAGTCTTTCAGTAGCAAAGATTGCAACAATACTTAGAACATGTGAACATTGCAAAATTTTATGAGGTAGTGAGAAATAATCTTCTACATTTCATTGATTATCACTCCTTTCCATTTGTTAAGCAAGAAATTTTATATTTTTGTAGATCTTAGTCTCATTTAATCATGAAGTTGACAACCTTCTCTTTCAAAGCATAGAATCAATCTTGACGCTTTCTCAGTATTATGTGATGATGATTGTAGCATTTTAATCCATTACCTGTGCACTCTTTAATCTATTTTTAGTGATGAAGAAGGGGAAGAGGTTTAGGTGCTTGATTGTGCCTCATGACATGACAAAGGATTCCACGCTTATTTAATAAAGAATATAACCAATGGTTAGATAGTTCTCTTGATTTTCATTCATTATTCCACGGTGAGATGTTTAGAGCTGGTTTGTGGATTTAACTGAAATTTAAATAATATCAATGATGCTTAATATTCTATTTCTTTTACATAAAATATTCACTTGTTTTCATTTTCTATGTTTACCGATTATGTATATGATTTTATTTCACTTTTAATAATTTACTCATTTCAAAGGAACAAGAAATGGACAAGTCTACCGAGGCGGAGGAATTGCCTGGACAGTCAAAAGTGACTGGAATCCGGACAAAAAAAAATCAACAAATCTTGTAGAAGTAGTATTTAAATCATGTTTCTGATGGTGGAAATATTGTAGATGTTTTAAGGAGAAATAATTCCCCAACTCCTACCAAAAACATGGAGGATAATTCTTTCAAGCCATGCAAGAGACAAGGGAAACATCACAGGCCTAATCACCCAAAAGGCCTAGAATTACAAAGGGCTGTCAAAAGATATCAGGATTGGCTATCCATCGTTGAAGGCTACATGAAAGAGTAGGTTGTTTCCTCATTTTCCTAAAGATTGTAACTACACCATCCATAGAAAGAGAATAGTCTTTCAGTCGCAAAAATTGCAACAATACTTAGAACATGTGAATGTTGCAAATTTTTATGAGGCAGCGAGCAATAATCTTCTACATTCTACTGATTATCACTCCTTTCCATTTGTTAAGCAAGCGATTTTATATTGTTGTAGATCTTAGTCTCATTTAATCATGAAGTTGACAACCTTCTATTTCAAAGCATAGAATCAATGTTGGCGCTTGCTCACTATTACGTGAATGATGATTGCAACATTTTAATCCATTACCTATGCACTCTTTAATCTCTTTTTAGTAATGAAGAAGGGGAAGAGGTTGAGGTGCTTGATTGTGCCTCATGACATGGCAAAGGATTCCACGCTTATTTAATAAATAATATAACCAATGGTTAGATAGTTCTCTTGATTTTATTTCATTATTCCGTGGTGAGATGTTCAGAGCTGGTTTGTGGATTTAACTGAAATTTAATTAATACCAATGATGCTTAATATTCTATTGCTTTTACATAAAATATTCGATTGTTTTTATTTTCTATGTTTACCGATTATGTATATGATTTTATTTCACTTTTAATAATTTACTCATTTCAAAGGAAAAAGAAATGCACAAGTATACCGAGGCGGAGTATTTGCCTCGACAGTCAAAAGTGGCTGTAATCCGGGCAAAAAAAATCAACAAATCTTGCAAAAGTGGTGCTTAAATCATGTTTCTGATGGTGGAAATATTAAAGATGGTTTGAGGAGAAATAATTCTCGAACTCCTACCAGAAACATGAAGGATATTGCTTTCAAGCCATGCAAGAGACAAGGGAAACATCACAAGCCTAATTACCCAAAAGGCTTAGAATTATAGAGGGTTGTCAAAAGATATCAGGATTAAATATCCATCGTTGAAGGTTACATGGAATAGTAGGCTGTTTCCTCATTTTCATAAAGATTGTAATTGCACCATCCATAGAAAGAGAATAGTCTTTTAGTAACACAAATTGCAAAAATACTTAGAACATGTGAACATTACAAATTTTTATGAGGCAACGAGCAATAATCTTCTACATTCCATTGATTATCACTCCTTTCCATTTGTTAAGAACATTCCATTGATTATCACTCCTTTCCATTTGTTAAGCAAGCAATTTTATATTGTTGTAGGTATTAGTCTCATTTAATAATGAAGTTGGCATCCTTCTATTTCAAATCATAGATTCAATCTTGACGCTTGCTCACTATTATCTGAATGATGATTGCAACATTTTAATCCATTACCTATGCACTCTTTAATCTCTTTTTAGTGATAAATAAGTGGAAGAGGTTGAGGTTCTTGATTGTGCCTCATGAAATGACAAAGGATTCCACGCTTATTTAATAAAGAATATAACCAACGGTTAGATAGTTCTCTTGATTTTAATTCATTATTCCGTGGTGAGATGTTTAGAGCTGGTTTTTGGATTTAACTGAAATTTAATTAATATCAATGATGCTTAATATTCTATTTCTTTTACAAAAAATATTTGGTTGTTTTTATTTTCAATGTTTATCGATTATGTATATGATTTTATTTCACTTTTAATAATTTACTCATTTCGAAGGAAAAAGAAATGGACAAGTCTACCAAGGTGGAGGAATTGCACAGGCAGTCAAAAGTGGCCGGAATCCGGGCAAAAAAAATCAAAAAATATTGCAGAAGTAGTATTTAAATCATGTTTCTGATGGTGGAAATATTGAAGATGGTTTAAGCAGAAATACTTCCCCAACTCCTGCGAGAAACATGGACGATATTTCTTTCAATCCATTCAAGAGACAAGGGAAACATCACAGGCCTAATTACCCAAAAGGCCTAGAATTACAAAGGGCTGTCAGAAGATATCAGGATTAAATATCCATCGTTGAGGGCTACATGGAAGATAGGTTGTTTCCTCATTTTCATAGAGATTGTAACTGCACCATCCATAGAAAGAGAATAGTCTTTCAGTCGCAAAAATTGCAACAATACTTAGAACATGTGAACATTGTAAATTTTTATGAGGCAATGAGCAATAATCTTCTACATTCCATTGATTATCACTCCTTTCCATTTGTTAAGAAAGAAATTTTATATTGTTGTAGATCTTAGTCTCATTTAATCATGAAGTTGATAACATTCTATTTCAAAGCATAGAATCAATCTTGATGCTTGCTCACTATTATGTGAATGATGATTGCAACATTTAAATCCATTACCTGTGCACTCTTTAATGTCTTTCTAGTGATGAAGAAGGGGAAGAGGTTGAGGTGCTTGATTGTGCCTCATGACATGACAAAGGATTCCACGCTTATTTAATAAAGAATATAACCAATGGTTAGATATTTCTCTTTATTTTCATTCATTATTCCGTGCTGAGATGTTCAGAGCTACTTTGTGGATTTACTAAACTTAATTAATATCAATGATGCTTAGCATTCTATTTCTTTTACATAAATTATTCTGTTGTTTTTATTTTCTATGTTTACCGATTATGTATATGATTTTATTTCACTTTTAATAATTTACTCATTTCAAAGGAAAAATAAATGCACAAGTCTACCGAGGCGGATGAATTGCTCGAACAGTCAAAAGTGGCAGGAATCCGAGCAAAAAAAAATCAACAAATCTTGCGAAAGCGGTGTTTAAATCATGTTTCTGATGGTGGATATATCGAAGATGGTTTAAGGAGAAATAATTCCCTAACTCCTACCAGAAACATGGAGGATATTGCTTTCAATCCATGCAAGAGACAAGTGAAACATCACAGGCCTAATTACCTAAAATCCCTATAATTATAAAGGGTGGTTAGAAGATATCATGCTTAAATATCCATTGTTGAAGGCTACATCAAAGAGTAGGTTGTTTCCTCATTTTCATAAATATTGTAACTGCACCATCCATAGAAAGAAAATAGTCTTTCAGTAGCAAATATTGCAAGAATACTTATAACATATGAACATTGCAAATTTTTATGAGGGAGTGAGCAATAATCTTCTACATTCCATTGATTATCACTCCTTTCCATTTGTTAAGAAAGAAATATTATATTGTTGTAGATCATAGTCTCATTTAATCATGAAGTTGATAGCCTTCTATTTCAAAGAATAGAATCAATCTTGATGCTTGCTCACTATTATGTGAATGATGATTGCAGCATTTTAATCCATTACCTGTGCACTCTCTAGTCTCTTTTTAGTGATGAAGAAGGGGAAGAGGTTGAGGTGCTTGATTGTGCCTCATGACATGACAAAGGATTCCACGCTTTTTTAATAAAGAATATAACCAATGGTTAGATAGTTCTCTTGATTTTCATTCATTATGTTGTGGTGAGATGTTTAGAGCTGGTTTGTGGATTTAGCTGAAATTTAATTAATATTAATGATGCTTAATATTCTATTGCTTTTACATAAAATATTCGGTTTTTTTTTATTTTCTATGTTTACCGATTATGTATATGATTTTATTTCACTTTTAATAATCTACTCATTTCAAAGGAAAAAGAAATGGACTAGTCTACCATGGCAGAGGAATTGCCTGGACGGTCAAAAGTGGCTGGAACCCGAGCAAAAAAAAATCAAGAAATCTTGCAGAAGCGGTGTTTAAATCATGTTTTTGATGGTGGATATATCGAAGATGGTTTAAGGAGAAATAATTCCCTAACTCCAGCAAGAAACATTGAGGATATTACTTTCAAGCCGAGCAAGAAACAAGGGAAACATCGCAAGCCTAATTACCCAAAAGGCCTAGAATTACAAAGGGTTGTCAGAAGATATTAGGATTAAATATCCATCATTGAAGGCTACATGGAAGAGTAGGATGTTTCCCCATTTTCATAAAGATTGTAACTGCACCATCCATAGAAGGAGAATAGTCTTTCAGTAGCAAAAATTACAACAATACTTAGAACATTCGAACATTGAAAATTTTTATGAGGCAGCTAGCAATAATCTTCTACATTCCATTGATTATCACTCCTTTCCATTTGTTAAGCAAGAAATTTTATATTGCTGTAGATCTTAGTCTCATTTAATCACGAAGTTGACAGCCTTCAATTTCAAAGCATAGAATCAATCTTGACGCTTGCTCACTATTATGTGAATGATGATTGCAACATTTTAATCCATTACCTATGCACTCTTTAGTCACTTTTTAGTGATGAAGAAGGGGAAGAGGTTGAGGTGCTTGATTGTGCCTCATGACATGACAAAGGATTCCACGCTTATTTAATAAAGAATATAACCAATGGTTAGATAGTTCTCTTTATTTTCATTCATTATTCTATGGTGAGATGTTTAGAGCTGGTTTGTGGATTTAACTAAAATTTAATTAATATTAATGATGCTTAATACTCTATTGCTTTTACATAAAATATTCGGTTGTTTTTATTTTCTATGTTTACCGATTATGTATATGATTTTATTTCACTTTTAATAATCTACTCATTTCAAAGGAAAAACAAATGGACAAGTCTACCAAGGCAGAGGAATTGCCTGGACAGTCAAAAGTGGCTGGAACCCGAGCAAAAAAAAATCAAGAAATCTTGCAGAAGCGGTGTTTAAATCATGTTTTTGATGGTGGATATATCGAAGATGGTTTAAGGAGAAATAATTCCCTAACTCCTACCAGAAACATGGAGGATATTGCTTTCAAGCCATGCAAGAGACAAGGGAAACATCACAGGCCTAATTACCCAAAAGCCCTATAATTATAAAGGGTCGTTAGAAGATATCAGGCTTAAATATCCATCGTTGAAGGCTACATGGAAGAGTAGGTTGTTTCCTCATTTTCATAAAGATTGTAACTGCACCATCCATAGAAAGAGAATAGTCTTTCAGTAGCAAATATTGCAAGAATACTTATAACATATGAACATTGCAAATTTTTATGAGGCAGTGAGCAATATTCTTCTACATTCCATTGATTATCACTCCTTTCCATTTGTTAAGCAAGCAATATTATATTGTTATAGATCTTAGTCTCATTTAATCATGAAGTTGATAGCCTTCTATTTCAAAGAATAGAATCAATCTTGACGCTTGCTCACTATTATGTGAATGATGATTGCAGCGTTTTAATCCATTACCTCTACACTCTCTAATCACTTTTTAGTGATGAAGAAGGGGAAGAGGTTGAGGTGCTTGATTGTGCCTCATGACATTACAAAGGATTCCATGCTTATTTAATAAAGAATATAACCAATGGTTAGATATTTCTCTTGATTTTCACTCATTATTCCATGGTGAGATGTTTAGAGATGGTTTGTGGATTTAACTGAAATTTAAATAATATCAATGACGCTTAATATTCTATTTATTTTACATAAAATATTCAGTTGTTTTCATTTTCTATGTTTACCAATTATGTATATGATTTTATTTCACTTTTAATAATTTACTCATTTCAAAGGAAAAAGAAATGGACAAATCTACTGAGGTGGAGGAATTGCCCGGATGGTCAAAAGTGGCCAGAATCCAGGCAAAAAAAAATCAACAAATCTTGAAGAAGTAGTATTTAAATCATGTTTCTCATGGTGGAAATATTGAAGATGGTTTAAGGAGAAATAATTCCCCAACTCCTACCAGAAACATGGAGGATAATTCTTTCAAGCCATGCAAGAGACAAGGGAAACATCACAAGCCTAATTACCCAAAAGGCCTAGAATTACAAAGGGCTGTCAAAAGATATCAGGATTAAATATCCATCGTTGTAGGCTACATGAAAGAGTAGGTTGTTTCCTCATTTTCCTAAAGATTGTAACTGCACCATCCATAGAAAGAGAATAGTCTTTCAGTCGCAAAAATTGCAACAATACTTAGAACATATGAACATTGCAAATTTTTATGAGGCAACGAGCAATAATCTTCTACATTCTATTGATTATCACTCCTTTCCATTTGTTAAGCAAGAAATTTTATACTGTTGTAGATCTTAGTCTCATTTAATCATGAAGTTGACAGCCTTCTATTTCAAAACATAGAATCAATGTTGACGCTTGCTCACTATTATGTGAGTGATGATTGCAGCATTTTAATCCATTACCTGTGCACTCTTTAATCTCTTTTTAATGATGAACAAGGGGAAGAGGTTGAGGTGCTTGATTGTGCCTCATGACATGACAAAGGATTCCACGCTTATTTAATAAAGAATATAACCATTGGTTAGATAGTACTCTTGATTTTCATTCATTATTCCATGGTGAGATGTTCAGAGCTGGTTTGTGGATTTCACTGAAATTTAACTAATATTAATGATGCTTAATATTCTATTGCTTTTACATAAAATATTCGGTTTTTTTTATTTTCTATGTTTACCGATTATGTATATGATTTTATTTCACTTTTAATAAATTACTCATTTCAAAGGAAAAGGAAATGGACAAGTC
>APFE031431636.1:0-26349 GCA_000404065.3 Pinus taeda
CAGTAGTCGTTGATTGAGGGCTCGGGGGTGGCCAGTTGTTGCAGCATCCTGCACAATTGAGCCTAAGGTTGGGAGGAGAGTCGTCCCCAAAACCATGTTGCGGTAAGCCTACTTCATGCACAGGTAAGCTCAGGTAAGCACTCTTCGTTGTTTAAATTTAATGTTAATAAGTTAAATAGATGTTGATTTTGGGCTGTTACAAATTAGCTAGTCTTTTTTCCATTTTGGTGATAAGATCTTCCCATGTTGAACGAGCCAGGGGCTTGTCAGTAAGAGGGGCTCCAAGGTATTTTGAAGGGAGGTTGCATCTCTGAAAATCCATTATTTTGGCATTGTTCCTTTGGATGGGTAGAGGGGTGTTAAATATTTAAACAATTTGGACTTTTCTTGGTTTATGGAGGTGCCAGAAGCAACAGAAAAACCAGAGAGGATGGCTTTGAAGGATAAGGCTTCTTTAATTGAGGGGAATCCCATTAGCATGGTATCATCAACGAATTGTTGATGTGTGGAGGGAGGAGCAGAGGCATAAAGCTTGAAGCCAGATAAGGCATTAGTGGAAGAGGCAGTCGTGATGGATCTGCTGAGGCCCTTGGCCATAATGACAAAAAGGAAGGGAGAAATAGGATCCTCCTAATGGATACTTCTGGATGGGCAAAAGGGTTGAGATGGGGAGTTGTTCAGGAGAATCAATAAGAAAGCTTTAATGCAGTCCTTGTGAAAACGAAAATCTGCTAGGACATCTTTCATGTACTCCCAACTGATTTTATCGAATGCTTTGGACATGTCCAACCACATCATCATTCCAGGCTTCCTCTGAACTTTGAGAGAATGAATTAATTCATGGGAATGGATGATGCTATCCAGGATTTGCCTCCCTTCCACATAACCAGATTGGTGCTAAGAAATCAAAAGAGGCAGGATGGTTTTTATTCTATTGGCCAAGACTTTTGAGATGATCTTGTATATGACGCTGCAAAGGGAAATAGGACAAAATTTTTCCTGGGAGTCACCACCATCATCCTTTGGAATTAAGATTAGAAAGGTGGCATTTAGAGATTTTAGAACATATTTTTGAATTCTAGACTCCTCCACTATGGTGTGAACCTCAGTTTTTATTAGAGGCCAACAAGCTTTGTAGAAGTCTATGGTAAATCCATCCGAACTCAAAACTTTGCCATTGGACATAGTCATAACTACTTCCTCCACCTCTTGCATTGAAACTTTCCTCAATAGCATTTTATTGTGATCCTCGATAAGGATAACCAGAATGTTGTTAGTTATTTCCTAAATAGCTCGTGCTCTATCAATCCTAGGCTCAGTTAAGAGATTGTTGAAGTACTGATTTAGTTCAATGGGAATGTCCTCATGAGAGTGGATAAGGTTTCCCTCTCTATTTTTTAGGGCCAGGACCCTATTATGTCTTTTGTGTTGTATCAGTGAACAGTGAAAGAACGTAGAGTTTCTTTCCATGCACTTTAGCCAGTGAATGCATGATTTCTGATGCCAAAGTTTCTCTTCTTGAGAGACCCTTTCCTCCCAACATTTTGGAAGATTAAGCTCTTCCTAGTCCCTTTGTTCAGTGATGCCCTCACTAATGATTTGTTGCTAGAGGATTTCCATTTTAAGTTCCAGGTTCCTTTTGTCAGTGATGATGTTGCCAAAAGTTTCCTTGTTCCAGAGTTTGATCTCATTTTTGATGGATTTCAGTTTTTGTTGGAATTTATACATCATGTTTCCCATTTGGGGCATCAATTTACTCCGCCATTCTTTCATTTTTTCCATGAAATCCGTGTGCTCCTTCCATAAGGATTCAAATCTAAAGGGTCTATTCTTCGGGCTAGAGGAAATGTGAACCTTCAAGGATATTGGCCAATGGTCAGATCTTGATTAAGGAAGAATTTTGGCCTCCGTTTCCCAGGAGGTGAGATATATCTCTTCTGAAAGAAGGAAATGGTCAAGCCTGGAAGCAATTTGCCTGTCTCCCCCTCGTCCGTTATTCCAAGTGAATATTCCATTGTTTGTAGGGATGTCAATGAGGCTAAGGCCCCCGATGGTCGACTGGAAGGCTTCAGAGTCCTTATCAAATTTTCTTATGCCTCCCATCTTTTCCCCGAGGTTTATCACCATGTTGAAGTCACCCGCAACAATTTTGAAAGGCAGGTGGATGGAATTAAGGAGTTTGCTTATGCTCTGCAACATCTTGATTCTTTCCACCACTTTGTGTCCAACATAGATATTGGTGACAAAAATGTTGTTGTTAGTGCCAATGATTTTCAAAACAGTTGTGATGGAATGTTTTGTGGCATTTGAGGAGGTAAGATCATACTGAGAGCTTTTCCATATGGTCATGATTCCCCCTGCTAATCCTATGGCTGAGTTCATTGTATAACTGTATTGTTTGAAACAATTTTTTTGAATGAGGGTGATGTTAGCCATGTCAAGTTTGGTTTCTTGAATAAATAGGATATTCAATTTATCAGTTATGAGTGTGTTTTTCAAGACTCTCTTCTTTCCAGGACCATTGAGTCCTGTAATGTTCCAAGAGATGTAATTCATTGGTAAAGAGTGGGAGTTAGCGCTAGGGCCTTTACCTTTCCTTCGTTAATGAGTCTAGCATCGAGTTCCTGAAGAAGATGAGTAGTTGTTTTCCTTCCTCTTTTCCGGCTTGAGCCTTTTATGCTATATTTTCCTGCTACCATATTTGCCAGAATGCCATTGATTCCAGGTCGTGTTTGACTTGAGCTTTGTTTTAATTCCTCTTGAATGAGGTAGGCTCCTTCAATTTTTTGGATTTGGTCTTCTGGAATCACAGCCATGCCGTTTTTCTTCCATTCCTCTGTGATCGATAAGAGTTCAACTCCTTCCAATGCCTCTTCTACTACGTTTTCCTCCAAGGTAGAGTCCACTAGTACTTGTTCCATTTCTATGTCTTCTTGTAAATTCTCATCTTCCGTGTTGTTGTGTTCCAAGTAATGATCCTCTTGCCTCTAGTTTGTTGTGTTTTGTTTATCCTCTTTGGCCTCCTTGTCATTTGAGCTATTTGAGAGCAGTTGTTATTGCAATTTATTTAGAGCTTCAAATGAATTAAGGTTGGCTGCCTGGTATTGCTCTTTTTTGTGTTAGTTTTCCTGTTGTTTATGTTCCTTGTTCTTAGTTTGGTGAAACCTTGTTCATCCTTTTTCTTGCTAACCTACTCACTGCTTTGAGGTGTTTTATTTTGCGGACAGTCCCTAAAGAGGTGTCAATGCTCATGGCATTTTCTACACCGGAATGAGATGTGTTCGTAGTCAATGCTATGGAGCCAGAACTCATTCCTGAATATTAGTTTTATGGCTTTCGAAAGGGCTCCTAAGAAGTCAATGTAAATGCATATTCTTGCATATGAAACATAATGTCTACTTTGTGTGCCCTCATACATTTTTATATATTCACCTAGTTGGTCTCTAATGCCTTTGAGGACTGATGGAGCCCAATAATCAGTTGGCAGGGAGTAGAGGTGAACCCATACTGGGACTCTAGTGAAGTCCTCTTTCTTAGGAGTGAAGTTTTCTTTTCAGAATCTCATATAGAGTAGGGTTTTCTTTGAAGAAGTAGGGTTCTCCCTCAAATATCATATGTCTATCTTCTAAGAGATCAAATATGACTATAAAGAACCCCTTTGAACCTAGTTGTAGTTTGATTTCTCCCTTTGGTTTTCATTTGGATTGAATCCACCAATTTAGTGCTTTCTTTGTGGGCCAGATGCCCATTGATTTACATATTATTGCATGTTCTTGAATATAGTCTGTATAAACAGCTACCCCTGAGTCTTGAATTTCCAACTCCGGGATTATTTTGCCTTTTGGGTTGCATTTGCTTCTTAGTTTTGTTCTTGCCTTTTGCAGTTGTTCCTTTGTGGTTTCTGCCTCCAACGTTGTTGAATCATTTGCAGAGGTGGTGCCTGTGGTTGTTTGGACCTCTACATTTTTAACTTTCTCGTTCAAGGTTAATTTTGGAGGAGTGAAAGGTTGTGCATGAAGCTAGCTTGGTGAAGAAAGAAGACTCCTGATCTTGCGGTCGACTAGTAACCACGTCACGAAAGGAAGGGGCCTCAAGGGCCATCATCTGACTCTTCCATGGAAGTAGGAGAGGCAAGGGATATTCCCAGGTAGCCGAGCACCTCAGTGCTCCGACGGGAGCTGCTGAGAGAGCACAAAGGAGGCAAGACCTAAATATCCTGTGTGACAGATCGCCAGCCGAGGCCTAATTTTTTCGGTCACCCAATATTGTAGCTATATTTAACACTATCGTTTTTTCCCTTTAATAATTTTTATAGAATAAAGTATAACAATGGCCCTTTATTTGATTAGTTTACCCATAATCTAACATAATTAAAAATTTAGTACTAAATATTACTAATAGATATTAAGAGAATAATAATTCATAAGCCCATTCAGTTTTCCTTTAAAATTTTCATTCTTGAACTACAATCCAATTCATACGTTTAGACAAACAACTGACAAGCAAGGTCTTAATAATGATATATTGATAGAACTTCTTAAACATATTGCATGCAACTACTTCAAGCAAAGAGAATCAATACAAAGAGGGCCACAAGAAAATCTCCTTTCTAACCAATATATGGCATGAAGGTAGTGTTATCCATCCCGTTGGAGCTACCTATGATAAAGCTCTGATAGGACATATTAGCATAACTCTATAGGATTAAAAGAAGGATAAATCAATTGGTAGAGATTCAAGAGTAGAGAAGCAAGGTTTATGGCAAGCTTAAGGAGTATCAATAGAAGATGAAGGCAATGTTTCATCAGAAGACAAGCCCTGGGATTTCCAAGAATGGGACTAGTGGATACCTCAAAGTTACCATTTATAGTCTTAGATTTAGAGCCTTTTCTATGGTCAGATGAGTATCTTGGTTCACTTCCCCCTCTCCCATAATCATGAACCATATGAATTGGGTAACACAAATTCTATAGGAAAGAGCACTTCTCATCTATATACCAACTAGAAATAGGTGGAATTGTGCCATCTCTTAGTGTTTATTCTATAGGCCCATAGCACCATTAGAAGTCTTTCATCCTAGTCCTCTTTGTTCATTGTACAAATTTTGGTAAGCCAAATTTTTAGGATTTTATTGAAAGCTTCCTCTATATTGTTTGCTTGTGAATAGTAAAGTTTTTGCTATTAACCCCCATAGGAGAAGACCAATATTTTTGTTTGATATATTATAACTCCTCTCGTTACACTATAGTTGCTTACCACTTCCAAAATAGAGCCTACAACTTAGGGGCTAGCTCATTCTCCCACATTTTTCCTATACCCATAAGTCAAATAACTACTTAGATTTTTGAAAAAGTAAAGCTAGATAGTGAGATGTGGAAACACCAACGACATAGGAAGTATCATCAACTGATCTAGTGCTTTGCTAAGCATCCATTTTAGCTCCATGGCCAAAACAAAATCCTCACCCAAGAAAATAATGTCATCAAAATATATATAAATACATTGCAAGCATGTGCTAAACAACACTTATTTGTTGATGTCTTTTAACCAACATTTAGTATGTGAAGTGCTCATGGAAAAGTCACAACCAAGACCTACGTTAGCATATACCATTATCAAAACACAATTTTCAAACTTATACCTAGAAAACTATTCTCTATGAGAACAATTCCAAATATAATACATATTGCAACGCAAATATATATTTTGAAATCAAAATATCTATGATGATATGTCAATATTATGTTGTTAAATTGTGCAAGAAAACCCAAAGGAAAATTGATGATGAAATTTAGAGTTGCTACTTTTGTCTTTTCCAAGCTATGCTCACTAATAGGATTTTCCCTTGAGCTACTAACTTGACTGTTACAGCCATCTACAATCTTCGTACACGCCATCTATGAGTGGGCACCCTTGTGACTACTACAAGTTACAGTCACATTGAAGCTTGGGAGTTTTTAAAAACAAAACTAGAAGTAAGAAATGTAATTTATGCCTAAAAACTACTAAAAATGAACTTATAACTTATTAATAACTCCAAATATATTTTTACCTAATGACTCCCCATGTTGAATGAAGTCTTAATGATAAGTCATGAAAAACTGAAGAAATTTTCAAACAAAATAAAATGTTATATTATCCAAAATAAGGGGAATATTTGCCGTCGAGAATTTATACAAATTAGATAGCATAACCACAAGTAATGAAAGAAGAATTTTTTTTTTTTCTAAATAATATTTATATTTTTGTTTTATTTTTACCAAGGTATTTTAACTCCACCATAAATTCCCTCACATGTATTGAATTATTATCACTTGTTAAAAAAACCCCAAATAATAGCTATAAAACATTTATATTATCAATGGTAAAACTAGATATATAAATTCACCTAAACTTCATTAAAAAACTCAATGTGATGACCAATTTAACCATATAATATCTACTAAAAATTACATAAACAAAGATATAGTTCTACATGTCTAAAGGTTCTAATCTCAAATTTTTGATGAGTGCTCTAACCTTCAATTTTCTTGCATTTGCCAACTCATTAAGTGCAAACCTATTTCCATCCAACCATATCGACGAAAAACTTCTTTCCTTAGGACCACCTATATAGAATATGCAACAATGACATGTTTTCTATCTACTAGACATATCAATCAAGTATTGCACCTCTAATAAGGGGATATGTATCACAATAATGTTCAACTTCCTTATAGGATAGATGACTATGTATATTTAGATTAACATTCTTCTAATAGAATTTGAGCAATACATCTATACAAAGCAAAATTTCCCCTCAAAACCCATGGAAGCTCTTTGTTTTTATAGGCTTCATGTGGCTTCACACCTGAACCTCATGCACAATTTGCTTTTATTTAATTTTGTAAATAAATGAAATATACCCCTTCATGGGCGTCATTGTAATAATTGTCATAAGATATTTAATTTTATAAATTAAATATTTAAGTCCGCTTGGAAAAGGCAACTTGAAGAACATCAATATCCAAGGAAGGCAAGCCATCAAGTCTTTAAGGAGGAAGCAAATCCGTTACACCTCAAAAATCTATCAAGTAAGTATATGTCCCCTTTCGAATATACATCAATGTATTTTTTCAAGGAAAGCAACAAATTGATAGGTACCAATAACTTTCTTGCATGGAAGAAGAGGATTGATCTACTTCTCAAGGAGAATGAACTTCTAGAACATAGCAAAGGGAATATCACTATCCCTACTATTATGAATATAGTATACCTAAGGGGGTAATATGGCATCACTGGCATCAGCATCATCAGCATCACCGACATCATCAGCTTCACCGACATCATCATCATCGACATCATCGACATCATCGGCTTCATCAGCATCATTTCCTTCACCAACATCATCGACATCACCGGCATCATTGGCTTCACCGGCATCATTGGCTTCATCGGCATCATCGGCTTCACTGGCATCATCGGTTTCACCGACTTAACTAGCATCATCGACATCATCAGCATCACCAGCACCATTGACTTCACAGACATCATCATCATTAGCATCACCAACATCATCAGCTTCACCAACATCATCATCTTCGGCATCATCAGATTCACCGACATCATCATCATTGGCATTACCGACGTCATCAACTTCACCGGCATCATCGGCTTCACCAACATCATCTTAGGATCTCTCCTCCTACTAAAACCCAAAGACAAGTAGAGAGAGGGAGATATCCAAGTCTGTGTAGAAATGACTTGAAGTCCTTTTCTATTTATACTAAAACTTAGAGGTTGAATAGACATGACGTTTGGGCTTCTTGAGCCTACATAAGTTGTAGGTCGGTTTGATAATAATTCCATATCAAAATAAATTCATATCTCCATGAATACTTATCGGAATTGGATGATCTTTAGATCAATCCTACACCTGTCAATGAGAGGAATCTAATAAAAATATCATCAGCCATGAATGAGATGACCCACATGAAGTTTGGCCCTAGTTTCCAATTTTAACACTCCCTCTCAACTAGGGAGAACTTCATCTGCAATCTGTCTGTCGGTCGCTACTATTCATCCATCAAATGCACTGCCTTGTACAGCTTGACCCTTGCCTTGCTCTGCTCTGTTTTGCTTTGCTTTTGTCCAAATTATGAAGAAGAAGAAATGATCGAGGATGTATCATACTGACTCAAAGTATGTACCACTAGTCCCAAACCAGTCTCAACCAACCCAAAGTCAGCATCATAGTGAATACAACTCCTACCACTGGTCCAAGACCAGTATCATCCTCCACTGACTTAAAGTCAGTCTCAGAGTGCATACCACTGGTCCTAGACCAGTCTTAATCGACACGAAGTCAGCGTCATAGTAGGTACCACTCCTACTATTGGTCCCAGACCAATATCACAGTCTCAGAGAGTGTACTATTGGTCCCAGACCAGTCTCAACCTACCTGAAGTCAGCGTCATAGTATGTACCACTCTCACTAGTCCCAGACCTGTACTACACTAACCTGAGGTCAGCCTTAGAGTATGTACCACTGTTTCCAGACCAGTCTCAACCGACCGAAGTCAGCATCATAGTGCGTACAACTCCTACCATTGGTCCCAGAGTAGTATCATCCTCCACTGACTCAAAGTTAGTCTCAGAGTGTGTACCACTAGTCCCAGACCAGTCTCAACCGACCCAAAGTCAGTGTCATAGTAGGTACCACTCCTACCACTGGTCCCAGACTAGTATCGCAATCTCAAAGAGTGTACCACTGGTCCCAGACCAGTCTCAATTGACCCGAAGTCAGCATCATAATATGTACCACTCTCACTGGTTCTAGACTAGTACTGCAATGACTAGAGGTGAGTCTCAAAGTTTTTACCACTGGTCCCAGACCAGTCTCAACTGACCCGAAGTCAGCGCCATAGTGGGTACAACTCCTACCACTGGTCCTAGACCAGTATCATTGATCCCATATTAATGAAGGTGATCCTAGCATAGGGAGTATGGTAGATACAACGATGCGTCCATCAATAATACTATGGTCCCTATCCTCATTTCCCTGCTCATTGATCAGATGAGAGGTACTTCCCATGAGTCCCAGACTACATGGGTAAGATGCCTTGATAGGAGAACTTAATCAATCCTGTCCTCACAGGGGAACTAATCATCCTGCTACACAATCGCCATGGAGAACACATCATCCAGGCCTCACAAGAGAGCTAATCATCCTGCTACATAATCGTCAAGGAGAACACATCATCCAGACCTCACAGGGGAACTAATCATTCTGCTACATAGTTGTCATGGAGAATGCATCATCCAGACCTCACAGGAGAAATAATCATCTTGCTACACAATCGTCATGGAGAACACATCATCCAGATCTCACAGGAGAACTAATCATCCTACTACATAGGAGAGCGAATCATCCTGTCCCACAAGAGAGTGAATCATCTTGTTCCACAAGAGAGCGAATCATATTTTTCACAGTGCACACCACCAGGAGACGGTGAGTCACCCTGTGGTCGTATGTTGCTCCAGTAAAGAACCGCAAGCCCCAGAGCTCCTAGAGCTCAATGTATGCAACATGTAGGACCCTTTTACAAGGGTCTCTCGATGACTCCAAGTCGTTCAGGAAAATCACAAATTTGATCTTTCCCCGGGGCTCTGACCTGTACATCATCTCAGTTCGATGGAGCCTCCTTGCTCATCGACTTACCATATCCCAGATAAGGCAATATCTGATGTCTATCTGCTGGAGCAATCATTGAATACGGGATTCCTCAATAATCGAATCCCACCTCTGATTGTCACAGAGAATCACAGTGGTATTCATCATGTGTACTCACTGAAGAGTTTCCACAACCAGGCAAATTCATACGATGTCATACTCGTAGTTATGTATCTGGTCTCGGCGATACTTATAAAAACCAATTTCTGCTTCCTGCTCATCCATGATATCGAAGCAGAATCCAAAGAGAACTAACACTGAGAAGTTCTCTAGTGATCCTCCACAATGCCTGCCTAGTCAGCATTCGAATAATCATGCAGTTTTCATATTTCCGGCAGTGTATCTCAATCCATGAGAGATTGTGCCCCGAAGATATCTCAGAGGATTCTTGGCACCAATCCAGTGACTCTCAACCAAATATGAGCTCACCATGCTAACTGCAAAACATATGTCTGGATGGAAATTCACCAAGAACATCAACGTGATTGAGTTTTTGGAACTCAGAGGTATTTCCCAAATCTGGTCCGACATCACTACCATATAACTTCTTAAAGTTAACGTCCTTGAGGTAGTCACAGGCTTGCAGTTTATCATTCCACATTCGGAATCCAACTCCCTCTTACTTCTGCAAATGAGAGGGTCTACACCTGTCAGAAATAGGTCATCCTTATGAGGTGCCAGTATGAGAGGTCTATCATCCACAACCTTTGGGTAATGGTTTGGATCGATTTCACTCCTAGTGAATCTCAGCTTCATCAAACAGCTATCAATCCTCTCATACTATGCCCATGGTGTTTTGCTTCAAGCCATAGAGGTCTTTCTTCCACCCATATACATGCGATTCCCGTTCATGAATCACAAACTCCACGAGTTGTTCCAAACCTGTGGACCTGCTACATGAGGGGAATGGTCCCCTTGTAAGATTTTCCTTTGGTACATCTCAAACATGTACCTTCATGCTCTTTTTTGAATTTAGGCATCCCTGTCACCATCTGACTCATAGACCTCCGGTGTTGTGTCAATGGACATGGTCCCTAGTGGACTTCCTACAACTTGATACAACCCTAAACTCAAAAACATCTTTGAAAAAATCTATTTTCAAACATGCACCTTTCCATCGATGAGTGCCACCTTGTAACCTTTGACTTCCATTGTTGAAATGGACACCAGGTTCTTCTTGCGATCAGGTACATAAAATAGATTTTGTAAATGAATTGAGTTACCTTCATTCAATTGAGGGGTAACATTCCCTACACCCTTAGATCTGAACTTCCCAATGAAGTGATCTTTAAGTAGGCCATCAGAAACTTCCGCTGTGCCTTTCTGATAATATTCTCTGCTTCCACTTCACCCTCAGTGAATTTGAACCCATTGATCCTTTTGTCTTGTCCCAACTGTTGTCGGTGATTGCTCTTTCACTCTTGCTTGGGCATTGTCTTCACCTCAGCTCTGATACCATGTTAATTTTATGGTGTGTTCTATTCTTAGAGCAGTTTACTTATCTTTCTTATTATTATCCACAGATTAGCAATCACATGTACATAAGTAAAGTGCAAATATAACATTAAACGATCAACAGAAAGAAAACCAAGACAAGAGACACAAGATGTGGCGGTTAGCCAGGGACAAACCCCAATATGGGGAAACCCTTTGATCAAATCTTCTTTTATCTTCAATAATTTAGCAGAGAGAAATAGTACATAAATATGATTTACATCAGTAGCAACAAACCCTAGATCAGCAGCATCAGCATCAACAGCATCAGTATCATCAACATCAGCAGACATCATCATCATCGGCATCACCGGCATCATCAACATCACCAGCATCAGCATCATCAACATCATTGGCTTCATCGACATCATTAGCTTCATTGACATCATCATCATCGGCATCATCGACATCATCGACTTCACCAGCATCATCGGCTTCATCGGTATCATCGGCTTCACCGACTTCACCGGCATCATCGGCACCATCGAAATAATCAGCATCATCGACATCATCGGCTTCACTGACATCATCATCATCAGCATCACCGATATCATCGGCTTCACTGACATCATCATCACCGGCATCATCGGCTTCACCGACATCATCATCATTGGCATCACTGGCATCATCGACTTCACTGACATCATCATCATCGGCATCACCGGCATCATCGGCTTCACCAACATCATCTTAAGATCTCTCCTCCTACTAAAACCCAAAGACAAGTAGAGAGAGGAAGAGATCCATGTCTGTGTAGAAATTACTTGAAGTCCTCTTCTATTTATACTAAAATGTAGAGGTTGAATAAACATGACGTTTGGGCTTCTTGAGCCTACATAAGTTGTAAGTCGTCTTGATAATAATTCCATAATCAAACTAAATCATATCTCCATGAATACTTATTGGAATCGGATGATATTTAGATCAATCCTACACCTCTGGATGAGACGAATCTAATAAAAATATCATCAGCCATGAATAAGATGACCCACATGAAGTTTGGCCCTAGTTGCCAATTTTAACACCAAGCAACCACGCTTCTGCATCCTGTGACTTTTTCATATGTCCATCAAATTTAGGTGGCTTTTCTTTCTTAAATTCATCTGGAAAGTATCCCTTATCACTCCTCATGTAAGGATGATAATGATGACGATCATAGTGCCTATCAGAACCAAAACTAGAATAATACGTGTCCATTACCTCTCTTATCCGGACTATCCAACAACCTGCCATATCTCACTGTGTCATCTATATCCGATCTGTGACCACCATGAGACCTACTACCATATGCCCCATTAGTTCTATCCTCCTACTCATGGTTGATCCGAAGGGGTCCTTGTCACTGCAATTCTTACAAACTTTGAAGTATCATTGCATTTACCTTTGCTTGTTTCTCTTATGCTTGTATGATTTTGTCGTTGTCTGCCTTACAACTCCTTATTTATTCCTTTAAGCTTCTCAGTGTGTTTGCTAAGTCAGAAGGTTTCCCAACGCCATGTTGCTCATCTAATCCATAGGGAGAGTGTCGGGAATTGTAGTCTATCATCTTGCTATTCATCTTTGATATTTCTTCATGCAAGTTATATCATGTTAGCTCAACCAAATCACAATAAACCAACGTACCTTAGCATAATTCAGGTAGGATACCTTGTATGCAAGATCAAAAATCAACTTAATGCATGTATAACATAATCATGACATCATATATACATATAATACATAAGAATATAAGCATATAACCATCATTCTAGCTAGAGTCTAATCATCAATGCATGACCATATCAACTACACATATTGTGACCTCATGCGTGACGAAAATCACTACATCACTGTACACTTGACCACATGTGAACACTAACATGCATACATGATGCATAATCGACCATACACTCATGATGACACACTCCACAACAACACCATCAACTTCCCATGGCAACATCACTACACCATGACTCATACCATACAAATGCAACAAGAACATGGTCTTACAACACAAGAAACACATATGAAACCAACTGAATGTGTGACCAACACACAACCCATCTTGCTTTAGGGGTGAACCATGTTCTAATACCACTCTATAACACCCTCCTCTCACATCTACCCAAGTAACTGACCAACCAGGGTAAACATGTGAAGAGAAGTTACTATGATATAATTTGACCTCCTAATTCACATTAAGGAAGTGAAACGGATAGAAACACACCATACAGGTCTTCTAGATCAGCGACAAAACTCTCAGGAACCATCCCAATCTCTCAGGTAACCAGGCTCTGGGTCCCACTGAGTTTTTAGACCAATTAACCCTCGAATGCTCCCATATTATGGGTATGCAAGTGTTGAGAAGGCTTTGGACGCTCCCATAGGATGGTATGCCAATCGCCAGGAACTTTTCTTCTTAGTGTTGTGCCATCGTCCCCAGGATTTGAGCCACTTTTTCAGGCCCAGAGCCCAGGTCACTGCCCATAACTAAATGACACCTTCAGAACATAAATATCAAAATGGAATGATCATAAAATGCAATTACTTCATCAAGGGCTTGTTTGGACCCTTACTAGCCATGACGGGAATTTCGTCAAATGTATCACAAATATGTAATCTACAGGTGTAAACAACAGATTTAAGCATATAGGTCTCATACTCATCTGAGAATCGCTAAGAAGCATTGATGCCTCAACACATTAGCTACAGTTTCATCCATTAGGCCATAGATACATTCTTCATTTGTTTACAATTAAAACATGATGAGAGCCATACATAGCCAGTATCATAATACATGTTCATAACCAACATAATAACAAGATAAATACCAAGGAAACAACAACCATATGATCCACATTTAAACCAGTATAATACTCATGAAATAACAAGGAGAAATAACCTCATATTAATGATGCCAAGGCCAACCAGTTTTGAGACTTCCACGAACTGTCCGACCATAGACATGGCTGAGCCAATCTCTCTTCAGCTAGTCACTCTCGTTCCATATTCCAAGCATGAATGTGGAATCTCATAAAATACATCAATAAAAAACCATCTAGGGTTTCTAGAGGCTAGCCACCTCAACCCATCAAACAATGATTCCACCTCATGACTGAACATCTCAAAACCATCATCAGATCAGTCTCTATCCAAGTCTTCTAGGGCTCTAGAGCGTTTGTTCCAACCAAGGCTTCCAAGACTAGTAACTCAACCCACGATTGTCGTCGGGCTCATAGAGCGTTTGTCCAACCGGGACTTCTAGGACTAATAACTCTACCCACCAAGGGCTTCCAGAGAATTTGTCCAACCAAGACTTCCAAGACTAGTAACTCAACCCAAGATGTTACAGGGCTTCCAGAGCATTTGTCGAACTAGGGTTTCCAGGAACTAGTAACTCAACCCAAGCTAAAGGAACATGAGAATCAACAAGAAAAACAAAGAAATGATTCACATAATTGTTATCCAGGATATGGAAAGGATAGGAAATTCACTTTCAATCCAAGTAATACTTCATGCCAGTGACAGATCATGGCCAATAAACCACTACATACACCATGCATGCCAAAACTAGTGAGGAAAACACACATGCAACTTGGTACTTGCAGGCAAAACCTGTTATAGTTGTTGATCCCAATGTTCTCTTATGCTTGCTTGCTCTTCCTTTTCCTTCTTTCTCCAAAACTCCAAGTATGCCACACTCTCCAAGACTTCAAGAAAATTGTAAGTGTCAAAGAGTATGAGAGAGGGAGAGAGAGAGAGAGAATAGAGAGAGAGCTCCAAAACTGAACTGATCCTTAGAAGCCTTTTTATTAATGAGACCTTTATTTTCTTCTTTTTACATTATTTTCCTTCAATTTCCTCCTCACTTGCAACCTGTGACCTTTCACCTCCCTTTTCTCCTAATTTCCATTATTTTCATAAATAAATGTGCCAAAAATGCTCAATTGCATTTCCAAATCCTTTGTCATTGCCTTTGCCAATTTCCTTAGCCATTAATCAATAAAAAATGGTCCCCATCACTATGTTTTTGCCCAACATTTAGCTTGGATTAAGTGTCCCATCAACCATGGTTATTATTATTCCTCTATTAACTTTTATTACATGGAATTTTCACTAGGGTTGTTACATTTCGAACATATATGTTGAAGAGTGTAACTAGGTCCAGTCTTCATAATGACATGTAACTGTGAATTTTGTAAATGATGTAAAGAAAGAAAAATAAAATTATTATTGTAAGACTTACTTCATGGGCTTCATGAGCAAGGGATTTTATTTAATATGGATCCCATTGTGAGCTTTTAGGAATTGTCATAGAGTTAATGTCATGTATGAAGATCCCTTCTCGAGCATGTGTCAAATGTATATGAGTCAATAAAGGTGCCTAGAAACCATCCAATGACAGGCACTGGTCCTATTCTTCGTGCCGAGCTTAAGATGCATAACAAACTCATGTTGAATCATAGTTTGGAGACACACCTATTCATATATTCATGTCATCTAAATATGACGACAAATCACTATAAATAGGCACATCGGCCTATTCCACAGAAGTAGATTTCTAGACACATTTTCTCTGAGTTTTTCGAAGGGTTAAAACATAGATGAATTCAGATCTCTAGTACGAAGATAGTTCTGATGGGACAACAAATTTCTGTCTAGGGCTAATCACAAAAATGACAGTTCAAGTTTCAAAGAGGGTCTCAGTACTTCAGCAGAGAAACAATATTTAGTAAAGGGTATGTATATATATTATTATATATATCTTATATATATTTATATATATATATATATATTATAGATAGATTATATATTACTATATCTATTATATATATATATATACGATGTTGCGAAGAGAGAGACCATAGTTCCGTTATGTAAAAGAAGTATTGTTCAGTGATAGACCGCAATATTTTAGTGTTGCTACAACAATCACATTTTGGTGTCATGCTTTGGTAAAATCTCAAGTGCATCTATAGTTTGGTGAGGAGATGATCTCAGTCGAAGAGGAAGAGAATTCAAGAAGAAGAAAGAAGAAGAAAGGACTTATGTCTTGTTCTTGGAGTTTCTAATAGGTCAAGGGTCTTGGTCTTGGTATTTGTTAATTGGAATCTCTATAGGAATAATTTGTGCGGGTTTTCCTCTCAAAGAGTGAGAGGTTTTAACCCTGGCTGATAGCTTACATTATGTGTCTCTTATCTATTTAAGTTCATGCATCGGTTACTATTTGATGAAGAAAGAACACTTGTAATATAAGAAGAAGAAGATGCTAATCTAAATAAGTAAAAAGCATTCACAAGTAGTTACTAATGGTACAAAAATCACCTAATGCTAATGCCCTAGATTTCTCAACATGGTATTAGAAATAAGGTTTTAAAGTCAAGATAAGGGGCATTTAATCAAAGAGACACATAAGGATTGGGTTTCAATGATGACATCAAATCAAGTCGAAGGATATCAAAATAAAAGTTCAAGATATACATTGAAGAATCAAACCCTAGATCAAAGAAGAAGGTCTACTTCAGAAGAAGTCTTGGGATCATAAAAGCCTGATTTCTACTCAAGGCGAATAGGTCTACAAATCAAGGAAACTAGAAGTCTACACCAACAGGGCAACCCAAAGATGGGCAGCCCAAAGTATAGAGAATCATTTCTAGGACTAAGATCACATCATCTTAGAGATCCTAGAAGTATTTATGATATGCACTCATTCACCACCAAAGAAGTTGAAGTATCTTAAAGGTGAGAAGACATTATCATTACAGCAAGGATCTCCTCCTTATCCTTGAAGAAGATCATCCAAGGAAGGATCAAAACATCCTCATCAATCACCATCAACAAAGGAAGCTATATCTAAAGGAGTTGACATCATAAAAGGAGCAATCTCCTTTATTGAAGAAGAGATTTCCATTTGGAAGAAGATCATCCAAAGGGGAACTAATACATCTTCTTAAACCACCATCAAAGTGACCAAGTTGAAGATTTCATCTTCACTTGTCAAGTAAGTATCTTTTAGTCTATAATCAAATTTGGTAAAATGACTTCGTTTTTCAAGAAGATCTATAATCTGGTTGGGCCATCGAATTTCCTTGCATGGAAAAGGAGGATAGACATAGTCATCGGAGAAAGTGAAGTCATTGAACATATCAATGGAAAGGTTTCCTATGAATATATGGAAAGGGATCAAAGGGCTCAAGGGATTCTTATGAAATTAGTCAAAGATCCATCATCCCTATATAGCGGGATTGGAGACATCTAATAGATATATGATAAACTACTAGAATTATTCTTTGAAGTTGCGATAAAGAAAGGTCATATCACTTAGATCTAATCTACACAAAATTGAAGGCATCAAAGGAAGAAGGGATATCTTCATAAGATCTCAATTGCAAGATTTGGGAGAGATGATAAGGAGATAATCACCATTGTTCTTAATGCATTAACTGATGAACAAGGTAACAAATGTCTATGAGGATAAGAAGGTTATCCCATTCAAAAACTTGTGGGTTTTATGCAATATAGAAGAAGATAGGTTGGGGCAGAAATTATTCAAACATTTGCTGAAAGGAAATAATAACATAGGTAAGAATCAATTTTGTGCAAGAAATATTTTCCTAAGCTTATGAAGGACAATAGAAAATAATTTCATTTCACCAAAGAAGTGGAGGAATTTGAAAGAAGGAGGTCAAAGGAAGAGGACAAACATTAGAAGAGCGAGCTTGTGACATCACCATATGAAACATGAAAGATGTATGATAGTCAACTATGAAGGATATATCTCTTGAGAACCTCATTGGAAACTCAAGAAAGGAGAAGAAATCATCCAGGACAAGTCTCATCATACATCAAGTCAAAAGGAAACATCTGTTGGATAGGGATATGCAAGATCCTCAAGATTCTATGATGGAATCCTCATCGGAGGATTCACTGATCTAGAGTGGGAGCAAGTGTTTCATCATGAACTCCAACTTGTGGATTTCATGGGATGATGGTATGATGACATAAGAGATAAAGCAGATCTAGGGGTTGAAGATATTTTTCAATCAAGGAAGTTGTTGAAAGAAGCTTAGATGACCTAAAGGTAAATGAGATATGTATGCTTGTATTAATTATTATAAATTCATGTTGTATGGTTGCAGGTAACATGGATCACAACTCTTGAGAAGCATGATCAAAGGTTAGGAATATCCTCCTATTAAAATATGTCAAGAGGCATGGGTCACACTAGATAAAATCAACATAATATGTCCTCATATGAAGAATGAGGTGGTTGACTACAATTGAGGAACTCCGATTGGAAGCTCCTAGGAATGGAATAAAATGTGAGAAGAAAGGAAGAAAGAGATCGTGAGATTTGAAACCATGGTAAAGGAAATCAAAATTTGAAAGACCAAGAAGATTTGACTAGGAAATCTTCCAAAAAGATATGAAGACTCTGATGGAAGTTTGGAAAAGATGGAGACCCTTGACAATGGATATATTTGGGAGATATGTCAACCTATATGCAGGATGATGATGCAAATTGGAAGATGTCATGATTAAAGACCATCACAAAGCTAATTTTTATTTAAGTGTTCATTTCTTATTTTTGAACAAATATCTAGATGGGCTTATGCGGGACTGCCAAAGGGAAGAACTATGGATGACTTCCAAGTGGACCATTTTGGGCGCGGGATCCCCCAAGGGCAGTTTTGGGTCTAAAAGCCCATATTTTGGTCATAATTTTGTAATCCAAGTGTAAAGCCTCCGCATTTTGTAGTCGCGGAGCGCGCATATGTTAAAGAGTCATAGGGTTGTCTGCCATTGTTTTGGAAATGTAATGTCAATTGTAGAAGATCTACCCATGGTTTGCAGACCATGGTATTGTATAAATAGAGCTAAGCTATAATGTTAAATTATGATATGTTCTATGCTTGGAGTAGTTATCTTTCTTATTATTATCCACAGATTAGCAATCACATGTACATAAGTAAAGTGCAGATAGAACATTAAACAATAAATAGAAAACAAGCCAAGACAAGAGACACAAGATGTGGCGGCTAGCCAGGGACAAACCCCAATATGGGGAAACCCTTTGATTAAATCTTCTTTTATCTTCAATAATTTAAGAGAGAGAAGTAACACATAAATCTGATTTACATTAGCAACGAAAAACCCTAGATCAGCGACATCAACATCATCGGCATCAATATCATCGGCATCAATCGGCATCATCATCATCGGCATCACCGTCATCATCAGCATCATCGACATCAGTCAGCATCGTCATTATTGGCATCACCGGCATCATCAATATCATCGACTTCATCAACATCATCAGCTTCACCGACATCATCGACATCACCAGCATCATCGGCTTCACCAGCATCATCGACTTCACCAGCATCATCAGCATCATCGGCTTCACCTGCATCAGCGGCTTCACAGGCATCACCGACTTCACTAGCATCACTGGCATCACTGGCATCATCGGCTCACTAGCATCATCAGCTTCACCAGCATCATCAGCTTCACCAGCATCATCGGCTTCATCTGCTCACCAGCATCATCGGCATCACCGAAATCATCGGCTTCACTGGCATCAGCGGCTTCACCGACATCATTGGCTTCACTAGCATCATCGACATCACAGGCTTCATCGGCTTCACCAGCATCATCGGCATCACCGGAAGCACCTTAGGATCTCTCCTCCTACTAAAACCCAAAGACAAGTAGAAAGAGGACGAGATCCAAGTGTGTGAAGAAATGACTTGAAGTCCTCTTCTAATTATACTAAAAGTAGAGGTTGAATAGACATGACGTTTGGGATTCTTGAGCCTACATAAGTTGTAGGTTGGCTTGATAATAATTCCATAATCAAAATAAATTAATATCTCCATGAATACTTATCGGAATTGGATGATCTTTAGATCAATATTACACCTCTCGACGAGAGGAATCTAATAAAAATATTATCAGCCATGAATAAGATGGCCCACATGAAGTTTGGCCCTAGTTTCCAATTTTTACACTCCCTTTCAACTAGGGAGAACTTCATTTGTAATCTATCTATCTGTCGCTACTATTCGTCCATCAAATGCACTGCCCTGTATAGCCTGACCCTTACCCTGCTTTGCTATATTCTTCCTATTCTGCTTTGTCTTGCTTTTCCCTGTATTGATATGTACTGCTCTGCTCTACGTTGTTCTGTTCTGCTTTGCTTTTGTCCGAAATATGAAGAAGAAGAAATAATCGAGGATGTATCATACTGACTCAAAGTCAGTCTCAAAGTATGTACCACTGGTCCTAGACCAATCTCAACCAACCCGAAGTCAGCGTCATAGTGAGTACAACTCCTACCACTGGTCCCAGATCAGTATCATCCTCCACTGACTCAAATTTAATCTCAGAGTATGTACCACTAGTCCCAGACCAGTCTCAACTGACCCGAAGTCACCGTCATAGTGAGTACAACTCCTACCACTGGTCCCAGACTAGTATCATCCTCCACTGACTCAAAGTCAGTCTCAGAGTGCGTACCAATAGTCCCAGACCAGTCTTAACCGACCTGAAGTCAATGTCATAGTAGGTACCACTCCTACCACTGGTCCCAAACCAGTATTGTAGTCTCAGAGAGTGTACCACTGGTCCTAGACCAGTCTCAATTGACCCGAAGTCAGCGTCATAGTATGTACCACTCTCACTGGTTCCAGACCAGTACTGCACTGACCAGAGGCCAGTCTCAAAGTATGTACCACTGGTCCCAAACCAGTCTCAACTGACCCAAAGTGAGCGTCATAGTGGGTACAACTCCTACCCCTGGTGCCAGACCAGTATCATTGGACCCTGATCAATGAAGGTCATCCTAGCATAGGGAGTATGGTAGATACAACGATGCGTCCATCGGTACTACTATGGTCCCTATCCTCATTTCCTTGCTCATTGATAAGATGAGAGGTACTTCCCATGAGTCCCAGACTGCATGGGTAGGATGCCTCGATAGGAGAACTTAATCAATATTGTCCTCACAGAAGAACTAATCATCCTGCTACACAATCGCCATGGAGAACACATCATCCAGGCCTCACAGGAGAGCTAATCATCTTGCTACATAATCGTCATGGAGAACACATCATCTAGACCTCACCAGAGAACTAATCATCCTACTACATAGTCGTCATGGAGAACACATCATCCAGACCTCACAGGAGAACTAATCATCCTGCTACACAATCATCATGTAGAACACATCATCTAGACCTCACAAGAGAACTAATCATCCTGCTACACAGGAAAGCGAATCAACCTGTCCCACAAGAGAGAAAATCATCTTGTTCCACAAGAGAGCGAATCATTTTGTCCCACAAGAGAGCGAATCATCTTGTTCACAAGAGAGAGAATCATCCTGTCCACAGGAGAGCGAATCATCTTGTTCACAGGAGAGCGAATCATCCTAACCACAGGAGAGCGAATCATCTTGTCCCACAAGAGAGCGAATCATCTTGTCCACAAGAGAGTGAATCATCCTGTCCACAGGAGAGCGAATCATCCTGTCCCAGTGCGCACCACCAGGGGATGGTGAGTCACCCTGTGGTCATATTTTTCTCCAGTAAGAACCGAAAGCCCCCAGAGCTCCCAGAGCTCAATGTATGCAACATGCAGGACCCTTTTACAAGGGTCTCTCGATGACTCCAAGTCGTTCGGGAAAATCACAAATTTGATCTTTCCCTGGGGCTCTAACAAAGTGTAACGACCTGTACATCATCTCAGTGCGATGGATCCTCCTTGCTCATCGACTTACCATATCCCAGATAAGGCAGTATCTGATGTCTATCTGCTGGAGAAATCATTGAATACGAGATTCCTCAATAATCAAATCCCACCTCTGGTTGTCACAGAGAATCATAGTGGTATTCATTATGTGTACTCACTGAAGATTTTCCACAACCAGGCAACTTCATACGAGGTCATACTCGTAGTTATGTATCTGGTCTTGGCGGTACTTATAACAATCAATTTCTACTCTCTACTCATCCATGATATCGAAGCAGAATCTAAAGAGAACCAACACTGAGAAGTGCTCTAGTGATCCTCCACACTGCCTACCCAGTCAGCGTTCGAATAATCATGCAGTTTTCATATTTCTGGCAATGTATCTCAATCCATGAGAGATTGTGCCCCGAAGATATCTCAGAGGATTCTTGGCACCAATCCAGTGACGCTCAACCAAATATGAGATCACCATGCTAAAATATGTCTGAATTTCACCAAGAACATCAACGTGATTGAGTTTATGAAACTCAGAGGCATTTCCCAAATCTGGTTCAACATCACTACCATATAACTTCTGAAAGTTAATATCCTTGAGTTAGTCATAGGCTTGTAGTTTATCATTCCACATTCGGAATCCAACTCCCTCTTACTTTTGCAAATGAGAGGGTTTGCACCTGTCAGAAATAGGTGTCGATATGAGAGGTCTATCTTCCACAACCTTCGGGTAATGGTTTGGATCAGTTTCACTCCTAGTGAATCTCAGCTTCATCAAACAGCTATCGATCCTCTCATACTATGCTCGGGTTTTTTTGCTTCAAGCCATAGAGGGATTTCTTCCACCTGCATATGCGAGATTCCTGGTTATCAATCTCAGACCCCTTGGGTTGTTCCAGACTTGCGAACCTGCTACATGAGGGGAATGGTCCCCTTGTAAGATTTTCCTTCGGTACATCTCAGACATGTACCTTCATGCTCCTTTTGAATTCAGGCATCCCTGTCACCATTTGACTCACAGACCTTCGATGCTACGTGATAATGGACATGGTCACCTTCCTGCAATTTGATACAACCCTGAACTCAAAAACATCTTTGAAAATTATATTTCCAAACACATACCTTTCCATCGATGAGTGCCACCTTTGGCTTCCATTTCTGAGATGGACACCAGGTTCTTCTTATGATCAAGTACATAAAAGTAATTCTGGGTTTCCGTCAACTATTTCCTTGATGACCTGCATTACCAGTCATTCCCTAGAATGATTGTTATCTTCATCAAGAGATGTGTCTCTGCCATTCGGACACTCCTTCGCATAACAACCGAACTTATTGCAACCAAGGCATCCGCCTTTCCTTCCACCCTTAGATTCGAACTTCCCAATGAAGTGATCTTTAGATGGGCCATCAGAAACTTCCGCTACACCATTCTGATAATATGGTTTGCTTTGACTTCACCCTTTGTGAACTTAAGAAGAGAGTGTGGAACCCATTGATCCTTTTGTCTTGTCCCTATTGTCTTTGGTGATTGCTCTTTCGCTCTTGCTTGGGCACTGTCTTCACCTTAGCTTTGATACCATGTTAAATTATGGTATGTTCAATGCTTAGAGAAGTGTACTTATCTTTCTTATTATTATCCACAGATTAGCAATCACATGTACATAAGTAAAGTGCAGATAGAACATTAAACGATCAACAGAAAACAAGCCAAGACAAGAGACACAAGATGTGTCGGCTAGCCAGGGAAAAACCCCAATATGGGGAAACCGTTTGATAAAATCTTCTTTTATCTTCAATAATTCAGCAGAGAGAAATCGTACATATATCTGATTTACATCAGCAGCAGCAAACCCTAGATTAGCGGCATCAGCATCATCGGCATCAGGGACATCAATATCATTGGCATCAGCTGGCATCATCATCATCGAAATCACTGGCATCAACAACATCAACATTACCGGCATCATCGACTTCACTGGCATCATCGGCTTCACCGGCATCATCGGCTTCACTGGCATCATCGGCATCACCGACATCATTTGCTTCACTGGCATCATTGGCATCACTGACATCATCAACTTCACCGGCATCATTGGCATCACCGACATCACCGGCATCATCAGCTTCACCAGCATCATCGACTTCATCGGCATCATCATCATTGGCATCACCGGCATCATCGGCTTCACTGGCATCATCAGCATCACCGGCATCATCGGCATCACCGGCATCATCGACATCACTGACATCGCCGGCTTCATCGGCATCATCGGCTTCATCGACATCATCGGCTTCATCGACATCATCATCATCGGCATCACCGGCATCAATGGCTTCACCGGCATCATCGGCTTCACTAGCATCATCAGCTTCACCGACATCATCAGCATCACTGGCATCATCGGCATCACCGACACCACCAGCTTCACCGGCATCATCAGCTTCATCGGCATCATCATCATCCACATCACTGGAATCATCGACTTCATCGGCATCATTGGCTTCACCAGCATCATCCACTTCACCGGCATCATCAACATCACCGACATCATCGGTATCACCAGCATCATCAGCATCACTGGCATCACCGGCATCATTGGAATCATCGACATCATCGGCTTCACTATCATCATCGGCATCACTGACATCACCGGCTTCACCGGCATCGCCGGCTTCATCAGCATCATCGGCTTCACCGGCATCACTGGCTTCATCGGCATCATCATCATCAGCATCACCGGCATCATCGGCTTCAACGACATCATCTGCTTCACTGGCATCATCAGCTTCACTCGCATCAGCGGCTTCACCGACATCATCGGCATCACCAACATCAGTGGCTTCACCGGCATCATTGACTTCACTAGCATCATCGGCATCACCGACAGCACCTTAGGATCTCTCCTCCTACTAAAACCCAAAGAAAAGTAGAGAGAGGAAGAGATCCAAGTGTGTGAAGAAATGACTTGAAGTCCTCTTCTATTTATACTAAAACGTAGAGGTTGAATAGACATGATGTTTGGACTTCTTGAGCCTACAAAAGTTGTAGGTTGGCTTGATAATAATTCCATAATCAAAATAAATTCATATCTCCATGAATACTTATCAGAATTGGATGATCTTTAGATCAATCCTACACCTCTCGACGAGATGAATCTAATAAAATTATTATCATCCATGAATAAGATGACCCACATGAAGTTTGGCCCTAGTTTCCAAATTTAACATCTAAGTAGTTAGAGGAATGAATCAATCAATTAAGAAAAGAAGATATGATGTATGAGAGATAGCTCTGAAGTAGAAGTCTAAGTCTTAGGTCATAGCATAGGTAGAGGCTTTGCAGCTTAGTGCATAGGGCAGGTCGACTCTGTAATTGTTTGGAATTATCAATAAAGAGAAGCATTCTACAGTTTCTACGTTTTTATTTCCTATTTATGCATCTGGTTATGTTGGGTATGAATTTCACTTATAGTGCTTATGTGATGCGTGAATATATGCAATTGTGTTGGTTAAGTGAACGCAAGTAAGAATATCTGTTTACGCGAAGCTAACTAATATCTGTTAATAAGACAAGTAAGACACTTAGTCTGGTTTGGGAAATATTGCAACTCACTGCCCTAGCAGTGTGAAAGTATATCAACCCTAGGTTAGGTCTCCGTGAAAGCCAATTGTACCATTTCATGAAGGTATTGAAGGGTGGAATAAAGGGCTAAGCAAATTGCGTGAAGGCAGGTATCGCTGGAATAAACCGACATCACATCCATCTCAAGGGTGCGGAAACTTGGTTCCAGCATCCCCCCATACTGCTTCGGGTGAGACTTCAGTCTACGCTCCATGGGCTGATGCCAAAAAGGCTAGTAGTGTAGGGATATGTTTGGCTAACTAATGCTAAACCTGTGTTAGGCCCCCTCAAGCCAACAAATGGTTTCGTTGCCGGGACATGAATCTGCGTAAGAGATGTGTGATGTCGTATCACTAGAATCCAGCTAAGAAATAAATCGAAGGCTGGTTGGATAGAAGGATTCACGAGTTCGCAGCACAAGAAAACAAAAACTTGCAACTGCCAAAAGAACAGTGGTTGGACCGATACCTGTATATGGAGATCCATGAAATCTTTTTCACCTCCTTTCCTACTAAGCTATACGAGTGGATCATGAATCTAGCAGATAGCCAAGGAAGGTGGAAACTTGACGGTCCTATTGTGTGGACCCTGGAGCTAGTGTGAAGGTTGGAAGCATCGGAGGATAAGATCGTGTGGGTTGTCGACCATTGGATTGATTGCATCATAGGAGGGTTTGTTACTGAATTCGTGGTCGACACCTCAGTCAGCTATAGTGAGGTAGAGCGACGTTTTCTCAAAGGACTGCAAAGTAAGTATGTAAAGTCTCTAAATACTTGGATTAAAATGTTGTGTGAAA
>APFE031431636.1:37506-71098 GCA_000404065.3 Pinus taeda
GAAGCCCCCTATCCCCTTCATTTCGCTTCATTTCGACCAAATTCCTTGTTTCACACATCGGGGCAAGTTTCACTCAAGCCATAATTATTTGGACTTGCATCCATATTTCCATTCAGAGAAAGAAAGCAGAGTGGCCTCACCCTCCAACTGTGTTTTTCTCTCGAAAGGGTTTCCCAAAGCATATCTTGTGTTAAATGTGTGTGCGAGATTTTATTTTTTCGTTCTATATTTTTTGCATAATTTTCATTCACATGCCTACACTATTAACAGTAAAATCTATAGATCTAGTAATCTAATAAAAATGTAATAGTCTAGAATTTCATATTTTAAATACAATGTTATCATATTTGTTATGATGAATTGTCCAGTGGAATATCCATGAAATTTTATAGATGATAATGGTATCAGAGCAGTTTTCTTTGGGAATATTATGGATATTTGTAAGGGATCTAGATCAACTGGACCAAAAGTCATAAAACCATAATCATGGCCAACAAATATGTGAATGACCCTTGTGATTTTACAAAGGAGAGGTTTTCATGGCTGGAATAATAATTTGATGATATAAATCGTAATGTAAATATCCTCATGGTGACCCTGAGCAATAAGCTTGGGATATTTGGAGAAGACGGGGGTTCAAATGTATAGGACAAATCAGAAGGGGGATCAAGATATCGGGAAGAAATGGAGAATCAACCGAAGAAAGAACCTGAAAAATATCAACCTAGTTTGACTATCGTGAATCAATCAAAGCCCCTGTTTAAAATGTAAACAAAGATCGATATCAAACCATACCATGGCAAGGTCGACAATCTGAAGCTGAATCACTAGTTGCAACAACTGGAAGTGTGTGTCAACGTCCATCAAATTAAGGAAGAACCAAAGATCTCATTTGTGTGGCTGAGATTAGAGGGCCATCCCTTGACTTGGTGGGAGAGCCACATGAAGACCCTGAGGTTGGAGGGAGAGCCTCCAATGACTAAGTGGGAGGACTTTAAAACCATCATTAATTTCATATTTTTACCCTATTGGTTACATAGAGGACCAGTGAATCCAGTGGCACTACTTTAGGCAAAAGTTGGGGCAAATAGTGCAGGAGTTTAGAAGGATAGCCATACTGTTGGGTATCTCCCTAAAGAACCCATATGTACTCCTCAAGTATTTGGGGGGTCTACAATGCCATTTGCGAGAGCAAGTGATGGTTTTCAAGCCAAAATAAGTGGACAAGGCTGATGTACTAGAACAATACCTGGAGAACATAGGCCTGAAGAGAGAAAAATAAAGTAGATTGAAGCAAAAGGAGCAACATGTCGCTTCTAAGGAGGGGAAGAGGATGAAAAAAGAGGGAAAAGTTAAAAGAACAATAGCCACAACACATTAGTGTGAATATCCCGACAACCAATGCAACATTAACGGCCTTACAGAGGACAAAGACTGGAAGTTGCATCCAAAGCTAAACCTAAAGAACAAAATGAAAGATAATAAGAAGAAGAGGCTCATGGCCACTGATTTGAGCAACCAAGTTGAAAGAAACTCAGACATGGATGAGAATATCATTTGTACATCAATGTAGAAGGAGGTGAATTTGAGTAGCCTTCAGTAACAGGAAGAGAAAGAAATGACCAAACTCTTCCATATAAAAATACTGGTCAAGAAGACAAATATTGATGCTTGGTTTGACTCAGGATTGTAGGTGAATCTCATTGTAACAAGGTTGGTCAAGAATTTGGGGCTGGAAGTTCGTGATCATCCAAACCCATATCCAATGGGATGGTTAAATAAGGATGCAGAGCTTAAGGTAGCAAAACAATGTAAAATTAGATTTTCCATCAATGTTGGTTGTATTGATGAAGTAGAACTAGATGTGGTTCCCTTTGATGCTTGTGGAGTCATGTTTGGGAGTCCCTACATGTACATGTGAGATGCAATATTTATACAGAGAGCCAATCAATACTAGCCCGTAAAGGATGGAAAATCGTTCATTGTCAATGTTCACAAAGGCAAGTTGAAAATTTTGCTGGTAAATTCCAACCAAGCCAAGAAATTGATCAGTTCTAGAAAGAAGCGTGTTTTATTTTTTTAGGAGAAAATCAGTCTGTAGAAGAGTCAATAATAGGCAATGCATCTTTGGAGGGGTGCACTAAGAAACATAAACAACATTTGGAAGATTTTCTACATGCATATAGGGATGTGTTTTGAGAGCCTAAAGGGTTACAACCTAAGAGAGAAGTGAAGCACGAGATCCAACTATTGATGGACTCCCCATGGCCAAACATTGGGTTGTGTAGGTATTATGTTATAGAAGTAAGTGAGGTGAAGAGAAATGTGTAGTAGCTACTAGAACAAGATGTCATTCGACCAAGTGCAGAGCCATATGCAGGGGATTCACTAGCAGAGCAATATCATACTACATTGGGGGATATATATTGAGGAAAAAATGGCATAATATATTGAGCATATAATAGGGGGGTAAAGGGTTTTTGTATTGGGAGGTACAAAAAATGGAGCTCAAAATTAATGAAAAAATATAAAGGGGTATAAAAAATGTTAACGAAAAAAAGAATACCTACAATATCTAGTGAAAGTAGAGATTTTTTAATTTGGGAAGGTGTATTGGGTTCATACTGGTAGGGGGTTAGATAATGTGATTTTTAGAGGTATTTTCCAATATGTAGTCAAATTAAGGGTATTTTTTAGTATGCCATGAACGCATGTGCTATGTCATAGGTTCATTTAGTGAAGCCCCCGTGGAGCCATATGGGTCACCCATCATCATTGTGCTAAAGAAATATGGGACTTGGAAGATGTGTATAGATTACAGGGCGTTGAAAAAAATCATGGTCAAGAATAGATAACACCCTACCCAGGATAAATGATCTGCTAGATTAGCGACAAGAAGAAAAATATTTCACCAATTTGGACTTAAGGTTTGGATATCACCAGGTTCGAGTCAAAAAAGAATATACTTGGAAAACCGCCTTCAAAACCAAGCAAGGTTTGTATGAGTGATTAGTCATGCCATTTTTCATATGTAATGCACCAACTAAATTTATGAGATTAATGAATGATATATTATTCCCTTCTATAGATTCATTTGTTATTGTCTATTTGGATGACATATTGGTATATAGTGCTACCTTGGAGGAGCACATCTCACATTTGATGTAGGTGTTGGAGACATTAAAGAAGCACCAGTTATTAGCAAATCTCAAAAAGTGTGAGTTTCTGTAGCAATATTTTATGTATCTGGGGTATTTGATAAGTGGAGGAGAACTAAAGATAGATCCTTCCAAGATGGAGGAAATAATGAAATGTTTGGTGCCTACTAATGTTTCTAAGGTCAGGAGTTTCATTGGGGAAACAAAGTATCTAAGGAAATTCATAGCCTCATTTTCAATAGTAGCTGCACCAATCCACACCATAACAACAAGTGGCAAGAGTTTCCAGTGCGCAAGTGTCAATAGAGGGATTTTGAGGAGCTAAATAAGAAAATTAGTCACAAGCATCAATTCTAGCATTACCAAACTTGCAGCTTCCCTTTGAAGTGGAGACAAATGCAAGTGGGTATGTTATGGGAGTGGTCTTGATGCAAGGAGGAAGGCACGTATACTACTAGTCTGAAGTATTTCATGGGGAGGTTCTTAAATACACTATCTATGATAAGGAGCTTTATGCCCTGGTGCAAGTTGTGAAGAAGTGGAATAATTATCTAATGGGAAAGGAGATAGTAATCCACATAGATCACCAACCACTACAGTACTTGGAGGCCCAAAGCAAGTTACAACATACCATGCATTACATGTGGATGGTGTTTCTATAGTAGTTTCATTTAGTTATTAAGTAAAAAAAGGGTAGCATAAACAAGTTGGATAACATGCTTTCAATGCCACCCACATCAAAGATCACAGCTTTGGGAAATCTTCTGCACATGGATCCATTCACCCATGATGCATACAAAGAGACATGTTTAGAGGATGAGGACTTCAAGGAGGGTGGTTTAGCATTTGTAGAGTCAAAGTCATGTGCACGATGGCAATAACATAGTTGACTACCATCTCTAGGATGGGTTACTCTACAAGTTGGATACACTGTGTTCCTAAAGGTGAGAGTTTGTAGTTCATTAGAGAGGCTCACAGCTCAAAGGTTGTAGGGAACTTTGGTGTAGGGAAGATCGTGGCCAACTTGCATAGGTATGTGTGTTGGCCTAATATGAAAAAGCAGGTAGCTAGGTTCATAAGAGGATGCATTATTTGTTGTACCATCAAGCTAAGCAACAGGAAATAGAATCTATATCATCCCTTACCTATACCCATTCATCCTTTGGAAAGAATTTCCATGGATTTGAGGGAGGTTTACCAACAACTAGGAAGGGAATGACTACCTATTCATGGTAGTTGACAGGTTTAGCACGTTGTGTGTTTAGATTCCCTATAAAAGCCCGAGAGTGGGAAAGAAGCAAAAAACTTGTTCTTTGGACAGGTCTGAGTGCACTTTGGGATACCAAGGAGAATCATGTTATATAGGGATACAATATTTCTTAGTGCATCCTGGATTGCATTGTGGGAGAAGATGGACAAGAAATTGAAGAGATCTGCAACATTCCATCCACAAATAGATGGCCAGACAAAACTAGTCAACAAAACTTTGGTGCAACCTCTAAGGGGTAAAACCAAAAGCATCCAAATACCTAGGATGAAAATATCTGGTATATATACAACATTCTTACAACAAAGCAATCCACACTTCTACAAGAAAGTCCCCTTTTGAAAATTGTTTTGGATATTTGTCGCCCTCACATTTAGACATTGCATATGGGCAACAAAGAGGAGTGAGGGAAGATCTTACAGGATATGCTTTGAGGGAATTATTTTTTATAGAGAATATCATGTAGATCCATCTACAGTTTAAAGAGACATTATAGAAGTCACATGAGAAATATAAGGTCGGGCATGATCAACATAGAACTGAGAAATCATTCAAGGTGGGAGATAGAGTATGACTACATTTGAACAAGGAGAAGTTATAGGGGTTTGGTAGGAAAATCAAGGCTTTGAGGTATGGTCCCTTTGAGATACTAGAAAATGTGGGTGATAATGCCTATCAACTTAGTTGACCACCATATATGTTTATTTACTCAATTGTGAATGTAGAGAATTTGAAACTTTATGAGCCTTCCATGCTAGATCAAGAAGAGGAACAGGTCTTACCTTCTATGGAAGATTTGGCACTAGATACTCATGAAGAGTTAAAAAAAAGATACATTTTTACAGAAGATCACTAGAACTACAAGACAGACACAACATGACCTTTGGAATATTGTTTTTGAAGGACAACTTCCAGGCAAAAATAAATGGTACATCAAAGAGAAGGTGGAGGAAACCTTTCCTTGCCTCATTGAGTAGAATATTTTGGGGACACAAAGCCTCCAAAAATTGGGATTTTTGATCTGTATTGGATCATTATATTGTTTTCCATCCATATTTCTTATTTAAGAGTGCAAAAAGTGGAGGAATCAGCGCACAAGACCATTTTTATCGGTAGGGCACAGTTTGGAAAAATAAGGTCTGAAACCTTCGTGGAGTGTTTTGAGGCATCAAACAATGTTTTTTGTGGGTACAAATTTTCCACTTTGGCATTCAAATTTTCATGTTATTCTACACACATATACATTTCCGATGACACATGAATTACGTCAGTCAAACCCCATGTGAAAAAGTTATGCCACTAAAAAATTGACCTTCCTGTTTTCACCACCATAATTTGAGAGGATGCCACGTCAGCCCCGATTATTCTTGAAAAGGGGGCTAGACACATGATTATGATGTATAATACTCTAGAAGAGTCAATATTGTAACTTTGGTTAATAGTTTAGGTAGTCAAACCTAACCACTAACAGGCTATTAGGTTGTGTTATAACCTGGCCAATAGGAGGAAAAGGGGATTCCATTCTTTCGAGTGAATTTGTTCCATATTTAAGAAAAAATATCCAAGAGGGATAGGAGTTAGAGTGCACAAAGAGAATTTGTGCACTATAGCATTCCACAGGCCACATGCCATACTTCTTTACACTTGCAGCCATATTTCCATTCAGAGAAAGAGAGTGGAGTGACCTCACCTTCCAGCTAAGTTTTTCTCCTAAAAGGGTTTCCTAGAGCATATCTTGTGTTAAATGTGTGTGTGAGATTTTATTTTTCCATTCTCTATTTTCTTCATAATTTTCATTCGCATTCATGCACTATTAACAGTAAAATATACATTCCATAAATCTAATAAAATTGTAATAGTGTATAAGTTTAGATTTTAAATATAATATTATCATATCTATTGTGGAGAATTGTCCAGTGGAATAAGTTACGAATCATTTGTCTCCGTTAGTGGGAAAGTCGTATGGATTCCTATGGGTTGATCTTTGGAGGAGCTAAAGGGAAACCAAGAGGGTTGGTTATCAAGCGCTAGCTCATTTAGTTGCAGAGGTCATCTTCGGTGATAAGAGATTATCCCTAAGTATGTCATCTTTCGAGAAACAGTATGGAAAGAGTACGCAGTGTTGTTAAGTCACCATGTGATGGTGTACTATAAGGAAGAAGGAGAAGCTCTGCCTAAGGGTTTATGTGCCCTAATATTCTGTGATTGGACAATGATGTATGGTAGTGAAACTTGTTCTTATGATAGTGATGTATGGCAGTGAAACTTGTTCTTATGACAGTGATGTAAGGTAGTGATACTTATGATTGTAATTATGGTAATACTTGACAGTGATATGACCATGATATATAAAAGTGACATGCGCTCCTATTGCAGTAACATGCATGCTAGTTGAGACAGAGATATGTGCTACTTGTGATAGTGATATGGAGGCAGCCCTTATGGTTTCATTTGTTGATTAGTAGGAGACTTACCAAAGGCCTTGTGGAGGGCTTGCGAATTCCTCCTTGATAGACTTGTTTGTTCTCATCTTATGAGGATCTTATATGATCCAAGGTTGGCCCTAGGAGACCTAATGTGATTGATGTTGAAATAAATATGTCTCATTATAATTTTACTTTGTACCTCAGCTGCAAATTTGATGAATATCTAAGAAGAAGAAGAATTGATTATGGGTTTTCCCCCTTGTGGGGTTTTTCCTTGGTCTCTGACCCAAATTATGGTGTCTCTATTGTGCATGATTTTCTTCTAATGTTCCTTACTATTCCACTAAATTTTTAATCTGAATGTTCTATATATATAATTTCTTATGATGATATGGGGTAAATTTAATGTGAACAATGTCGATTTTTTTTTTAAACGCAATTATCTACAATAGAGAACAATCTAGCCCTTAGAACTTTAACATTCACTACTTGTCGTTTGAGAGGAATTTTTGTTCTAGTTTCTTTCTAGGTAAGACATTGAAGCACTTAGAGGCGAGTTATTCAAGGGAATTATAGAGCAATAAAGGAGCTCCCTTGTGCTATGGAAATCCAACTGAGAAACCACCCATAGATACGCTGAAGAATCTAGGGCAGTTAGAGTTAATGTGATTCTTCTTAGCATGATAACTATTTGTGAGGTGTTTTTCAATTTTTTTTCGTATTCCAATCTCATTATTATTAGAGTGTGTCTTTGTTATCTCATCAAATAGCTATCAAAACAAAGAGACAAGAACACATGATGTATGCTTTCTTCCAAGGCCAAAACCTCTCCCTCTTGGAGAGGAAAACCCACACAAAATTCTTCTTATATTGATTCCTATTGCCCGAACACCAAGACCATGACCCTTGACTTACTGAGCCACTCCAATACCATGACACCAATCCTCTTTGTTACAACTGAGATTAATATCATCACTATGCCACTGAGATATTCATTACTTGATACAATGTCTTCATTGAGATCATGATTATCATTGTCTGGAATACATGCTGAGACAAAGTGTCATGTGATCTTCATCGAGACTATGATTGTGCACTTCTTGCACCGAGATATTGTTACTTATTCAATGACTGTGCACTCCTTGCACCAAGATACTGTAGTTCTGCTTCGATATTGTATTGTACCCTGAGACAATGATCACCTGAGAAACACATAACCACTGTACTCACCCGAGATTTTGAACCACTGTGTCATCCGAGAAACTACAAGTATATTTCTCCATCAAAAACCTGAATGATACTGTCTCCATCCAAAACTTTTGTGTTACTTTACTTGTTTTATATTTTAGAGAAGAATGTGAGGGTGTCACTGTGTTTATCACCAATATTTTAGACTATGTCAAGGTTTTTTTCTCTTCCGCAATTACAGAGACTTTTATGAAAATATTAGCTTATGTGGTGACCCCAACGGGGTATTTATAGTTGTTATATCTTTGTAAATAAGCTGACATGTCACCTTGAATTTTTGTGTCCATATATGAGTCGACGTGTCATATAAATATATTTTGAAGCCAGTGTGACTGCCTTCTTCTTTGTTTACCTTGCATACTTTTTCGTGTGCTTGTCTTGGAGGATTGTGCTTATCTTGGAGGGATGTTTAGACTTGTACACTTGTACACATGACATTGACTCTTTGACATCCTAAGGATCTCAATGGGAACCACTAAATAAATAAACCTATTGCTCATGAAACCCATGCAACAAGGAATAATAAATTCATTTTACAAAAATCATAATTACAATGTCACGAAGATCGAACCTAGTTACACTTTCTTCAACACTCCCTCTTAACTAGAGAGGTATTCATGATGGTACTTGATCATTCTCAATCTGAAGAATTTTTCATTAGAAGAATCAAATTGGTAATCTATTTGTATAGCATCATTATAACCAACATTGTCACATAGCAAGGCCTTGACTAACAACTCTATCTCTCAATAGATCATAGCACAATGTTGGTGAGACTAATGATTATAGACACCTTCATCATTGTCTCTCAAGTATGAACTTCTAGGAATATTCTTATCTTCGGTTCCTAGCCCTTAAAGAATATGGGTCCTCTTGCCTACTCTTGTCTTGGGTGCCCTACACATCCTCAAATAGGATCAGATGCTAGATGATTAACCAATCCTCCATTCTTTCTTCCAAAGTGAAGACAATAATGTTGAGCCTATTTCTCCCTCTCAACTAGGGAGAATATCATGTGTTTACGTTTCTCTTCATGGCCTTCACCTAGACTTACAGTTGTTAGTCCTAGTCTAGTGCATGACACATGAAATAGAAAAACACAACTATCACTTCTTTTTAATCAGCAGTTATTTAATTCAATCGCCTTCTTGATTAGGGACTTGTTAGAGCTCCTTCTTAGGGACTCTTCTATACATCAACAACTTCTTCTTCGTGGGTCCTTTAGCTACTCGATCCACTTCTCTTCTTGATGTCATGAAATTTAGTTGAGCTTCTTCTTTGTAGGGAAACAACCATCGATCACTTTCCTCCTTCGTTCATCATGTTATTCCTTTATTCATGGAAAGTGGCCTTCTTCATATCTAGAACCTTCATCATATGACTACTTCTTTCTTATCATGCTTCTTCTATCCATCACATGAATGCTAGTTGGTACTTGTAAGTAGTCCTGCATGAACTATCCAGATATTATTCAAGAAATCAACATATATCATTAAATAAAATCATACCTTACTAGATGGATCTTCATCATGACATCTTTCTATAGGTATCAACATCCTACATTCACGTTGACACATCTCCCAAAGATATCCATTGTTAAGGCTCTTCATATTTTCTATCAGAGTCTTCATATCTTTCTGGGAGATTTTCTATTCAAGTCTTTTGGATGTGAATCACCTTAATTAGAGTTGCATATCTCACGATCTCTTCCTTCCTCACACATTCCATTCCCAGTAAGTAGCTTTCAATTAGAGTTTCTTCATTGTAGTCAACCACCTCATACTTCATATGAGGACATATTATGTTGATTTCATCTAGTGTGACTTTTGCCTTTCTTCATCCTTTCAGAGGATAATATCCTTTTCCCTTAATCATGATTCTTAAGATAGAAGTAATGATCCATATTCCCTGCCACCATACAACATGACATTATAAAATTAAATACAGGAATACATACCTCATTTTACGTTTAGGTTATCCAGGCTTCTTTCTGCAACTTCCTTTATTGAAATATCTTCAACCCCTTGAACTGGTCTTATGACATTATATTATCATCCATGAGCTCAAGTTGGAGTTTCTATTGAAACACTTGCTTCATCCCTAGATCGGTGAATCTTCTAGTGAATATTCCATCAGAGAATATTGAGGATCTTAAAGATCCTTATTTGGTAGATGTTTCCCTTTTTGTTGCATGATGAACCTTCTTCAAATGTTTGAGTTTTGCAAAGTTATTGCCTTCAACTTTCCTTTTTCCATGGAAAACCTAAGTTGTTGAATGAGGTATCTTACTTCTCCTATGAAATCAGTTACCCTCATGATGATGTCATGCATCCCATTATATATTTGTAGACATAAATGATGCAGGATATAGGAGCCCAAAAAAGAAACTTATAGTGAGAGAGATTGGCTTAAATATTTCTACTACCTCTTATCATGGAATTCATTCATCTCCTTCCATCCTAACCACTGACATGAATTTTATTTTTCCCCTATATTTGATGTTGTCCTTTAAGGACCATCTTTTCTTCTTCCAACTTATTTTATGTCTCCAATATTATGTACATGAGAGAACTTTAAGAGTTTCTTCTCATGAATTTAAAGGATACCTATTTCAATGACTTCACCTATCTATGAGGACTAAGACTATCCTCCTTATGAAAAGATCAACATATCGCTTTCCTTGTAAAACGAAGTCATTTAAACCAAAGATAGATCATAACCATGAAAGGTAATTACTTGGCACATGAAGAGGATATCATTACCTTGATGCTTCTTTGAATGAGATTCTTGCTAGAGAATTATTGAAAAACTTTTACCAAGACTTCTTGCACTGTCCAACACCAAGCATGACTAAGACTGTTCTAGACTAGATATTCAAAATTGCTTCATAATCTTAACTCCTAAGGCACTTTGACTCCTTATCAAGTCTTTATGATTATTGCTATATGGTATTGCATTGTTGACACATAAATAGAATTATGGAGTATTAGCAACAGTGTGTAGATACTGATTATCTCTTTATGACACAGAGACCTAGAACTACTTGCCCAAAATAGAGGAGATAACACTTCTTTAGCCCAAGTATATTTATCCTAGATTTTCTTAGCAACATTATATTCAAACTGTGACTTTATTGAGTTAGTATGCAACACTTAGCATACTATGATGTCACCAGGACTTCATGCTACAAAACCAAGATATATTGTAAGTATGAGAAACTGAACTGTGTGAGATATTTGTATTGAAGAGATTCTGTGATCTTGACACCAAGAAGTGAGACTATAATGTCATCGATTTAAATTCTTCTTGAGGATATCTGGGACTATTATTGATCTTGCAGTAGTGGCATCCCCTAAATCATGTAGTAGTATAGAACATTAATGTGAGCTCGAGACGTAAAGCATTGTTGAGTACTAAGATCATGTAGCATTATTATGTAGCATCACTTGTTGTAACATCGAGGCATGCATCTTTGGAAGCACTGAGACTGTGGAGTATACCTGAGATTGCGAAGGATAATCGATCTGAGTTTTTGTAATATCATTGTTACTTTAGCATTTGAGATATGACATAGATTGAGTTTTGTAGTATGAACCCGAGACTGTGATTTCCATCAAGATTGTGATATCTGAGACTATTACTTGATATGAAGATAAAATTCAACACTGCATATCTTTTCAAACTCATCTTTTGATTTTCTTAGATGCAAGCTTGATCCTTGAATGTTTCTTTTCTTCCCTTCCTTTGACTTTAACACCTTAGCTCCGATACCATGTTGAATAATCTAGGGAAATTAGAGTTAGTGTGATTCTTATTAGCATGATAACTATTTGTGAGGTGTTTTTAAAATTTTCTTCTTATTCCAATCTTATTATTATTAGAGTGTCTCTTTGTTATTTCATCAAATAGTTATCAAAACAAATAGAAAAGAACACATGATGTAGGCTTTCTGCCAGGGCAACAACCTCTCCCTCTTGGAGAGGAAAACCCACACAAAATTCTTCTTATATTGATTCCTATTGACGAACACCAAGACCATGACCCTTGACTTACTGGGCCACTCCAAGACCAAGACACCAATCCTCTTCTTCGTTACAGTTGAGATCAATATCATCACTGCACCACTGAGATCTTCATTACTTGATACAATTTCTTCATTGAGATCACGATTATCATTGTCCAGAATACATGTTGAGACATACTGTCATATGATCTTCATCGATACTATGACTGTGCACTTCTTGTACCGATATATTGTTGCTTCTTCAATGACTATGCACTCCTTGCACCGAGATACTATGGTGTTTCTTTGATACTATATTGTACCTCGAGATAGTGATCAACTGAGAAACACATAACCACTGTACTCACTTGAGATTTTGAGCCACTGTATCATCCAAGAAACTACATGTATCTTTCTACATTGAAGACCTGAATGACTGTGTCTCCATCCGAAATTTTTGTTACTTTACTTGTTTGATATTTCAGAGAAGAATACGAGGAAGTCACTTTGTTTATCACCGAAATTTCAGTGTATGTTGAGGTTCTGTTCTCTTCCACAGTTATGGAGACTTGTCCGAAAATCTTAGCTTTTGTGGTGACCCCAGTGGGGTATTTATAGTTGTTATGTCTCTGTCAATAAGCCGACATGTCACCTTGAATTATTGTGTCTCCACATATGAGCCAACATGTCATATAAATATATTTTGAAGCTGACATGACTACCTTCTTCATTGTTTAGCTTGCAAACTTTTTCTTGTGCTTGTCTTGGAGGATTGTGCTTGTCTTGGAGGGATGTTTATACTTATAGACTTGTACACATGACATTGACTCTTTGACATCCTAAGGATCTCAATGGAAGACACTAAATAAATAAACCTCTTTCTCATGAAACCCATGTAGCAAGGAATAATAAATTCATTTTACAAAAATCATAATTACAATGTCATGAAGACTGAACCTAGTTACACTTTCTTCAACAAGATATGTGCAAACCCTGGGCTTAATGGGATTTAAAGAGAACTTGCTAATTTATGTTGATGAAAGAGAGTGGCCTTAATTATTTCACCCTATAATGATAAAAAGAGTGAAATTCCGTCATGCATTCATGGTTTGGCTGAAGGATGACCAACTAAAAAGGATAGAGTAGGTAGTTGAGCATATGGTTGGGTGGAAAATGGCTCACCCTTCATCAATTGTAGGCAAACACTTTCATATCAATACCTTTATGAATTTGGATTTCAAATGTAATGGTATTTATGGTAGTATAGTGTTCATATAACTACTTATTTAATCATATGTGTTCATGGATATATGATTATGCATTTGTGCCTTTATACATTGATAATCACATGTATGGAATCTTAAGAATGCTTGTTTCCTTTATATCTTTGATGTCATGGTTGTTTACTTGAATTTCTATGTGATCTTGTAATTTTTGTTTGATTATTGATGTCTTTATGTATCACCACAATAGGCCTTGAATATGGTCTCTTATGCTAATATTGTAATGGGATTAAATCCTGTGTATGTCTCACTTGAGAATGAGTGAGAAGATTCACTAAGATGATTAAATTGTGGACAAGTGGCCTCATTTTAACTCTTGGAAGTTTCCTGGTTTATGGATTTAATTTCATGAGTTTTGGATGCCCTTTTAGGCTAATGAGAGTTTTGACTCAAAGTAATCTAGGCAAGTATTGGCCATTTTATTGGGATCTTGTTAATGAAGAAGGTAGAAAATTGACCATTGGTAGGCATGCAAACCTTAAAATTTGTTAATTTGGTGCTTAAAATCTAGTCCTAGCCCTAGCCCTTAGTCATATGGGCTAATTGTGGCCATAATTGAGGCCTGGTGCAAAAGAGAGAGGGGCTAAAGAGGAAAAAAATTGATGAGCCATAAGATATTATAGATATTTGGATATCTATATATCCAAGTATTTGGGATTTCATGTTGTACACTTAAGTCCAACAGAGATCATATTTTCTAGATATATGGATATCTGGACATCCAAAACTTTATTTAAATTCTAGTAGTACGAAATATCCAGATGTGGATGGTTGGATGGGTGGAAATATTAATTTCGTAGCTCAAGGAAAAATTCGCTCCTTTGAAATTCTTCCTCATCAACAAAGACCCCTCCTAGCTCTTGGAAGAATTTAATCTGGTTAAGAAAAAATGTATTTTTAAGGAAGAAACTCACATGTGCACAAAAGTACAGGTTGGATTTAAAGATAAATTGGACACCTTGGGAAGCATATAAATACAAAAGTCAAGTGAACCTCATTTGGACATCATCAATATTCATCTTCTTCTCTCTCTTGTTTGCTTTTGTCTTGCACAGGTCTGAGGTTAGTTAGAGAAATTGGTTTATATAGGTTTGAAACTGCAAGGTCTGAGCTCACATATGTAGAAGGAAATTTGATATGTAATTGCATGGTTGGAACAAGAAATTCTATGTTGTATGCACTCGCATGATAGGGTGATCCCTGTGGCTGGAGAGATTCAACCACTTGCATGGTCACTAACTCCGTGTGGCTGCGACCTATGATAATTTTGATAGTTGACCACATACTTTGACTATTGGCTGCAAACTTGGAAACTCTTATTTGAATCAAACTTTTCTATTGGGCTCATCTCTTGGATATTGTTTGGTTGGTTTTGGATAGTCTTATGATTAGTGTATTGGAACATTGTACTCTCTCTTTGCTAAACATTTTATGACAATCTAATAAGAAGAATAATTTGAAAGGGTTTTCCCCCTTGTGGAGTTTTTCCTTGGTCTTTGACCAAATCCTTGTGTCTCTTTTTGCTCTTGATTGACTTCCACTGTCTATTTCATTTATTGTCCTATCTACAATTGCTATTGATAATAGAAAGAATAAGTTGTATTGAAGAAAATAATTGGGTTAAAGTGATTGTAACAACAAAGAACAATTGAAAATTAACATGGTTTTAGAGCTAAGGTGAATACTAGCCCAAGGAGATAAGAGATAAGAGCAATCATTCTTGAATGAAGTTGAAGGAGCCTATTTGATTTGGTCAAGATATCTAACTCTTACTTCAAGGATAATGAGAAGTTGGGTGACTCATCTAACTTTACTTCTTGGAAAATCATGTTGGAAGTTATATTATGTGGCAACAATTTTTTGGAATATGTGAAAGGAAAGGTACCTAAGCCTCTAGTGTATTCTTATGCTACTATTAGGTCTAGGCAAAATAAAGGTGAGACCTCAAAGCTATGAAAATTCTCATTGATGGTTTGCAAGATCATTTACTTGTTTATGTTGGCAATTTCAAGAGTTCTAAAGACATTTATGATAAGCTGGTTGGGATGTATCAAGTCAACAATCTGAATCACATCCTATCCTTGAAGAATAAGCTCGAGGAGTTAAAAACGAATAAGGGAGAATCTGCAGAATCTTATATCATGAGGGTATCTCAACTAAGGGATCAAATGCAAATTACTGGTGAGACTATATCTGATAGAGATTTGGTTATGATCACTCTTCAAGGTCTTCATCCTATTTAGGAAACCTTCATTACTACTATAAGAAACAAAAATATACTTCTGACATTTGACGATATCGTTGGACAATGCAGTCAAGATGAAACCAAGATGATTGCTTGAGGAAGGATTCAAAAAATGAAGGATAACATTTTGCATTTGTTACTAAATACAATAGGAATAAAGGTAAAGGGATCCCACCCAATTCAATAAAGTATTCTCCCAAATCCAAGGACTCGAAGAGAAGGTTTAGAAAAGATAGGCCTCAAGTTGAATTATTCAAATGCCACAAGTATGGTCACTATGCCTGAGTTTGTCTGAGAAAGAGAGATGCTCCAAGATCCAACCAAGGCTGCAACAACAGGTACAATGATGGGAGAAGAAAATGTGATGATCTAAGAAGAGGAGATGATAGAAGAAGAATGGATTATAGAAGGAGAAGAGATATTCTGAATGGCTATGAAGAAGGCCATCGTTCACAAAAGAGAGCAAGAAATTCTAGGTATGAAAACAATGTAGCTGCTAGTCAATCTGAATATATTCTTATTTATGCTCTTTCTAGTTCTTACCCTCCAAATTTGTATGATGGTTGGTAGATAGCAGGGTTTCTAGACATTTCTCTAGGTACACGGAAGTCCTTTCTAACCTGGTTGAGAGGGAGACAAGTTTGACAATCATTCTTGGAGATAACTCTGCTCATCATATGAAGGGTTTTGGTTCTATCAAATTTCACTTGGACTCTAGTGAATCCATTCTTCTTCATGATGTGATGTACATTCCATGTTTAAAGAAGAAGATTTGTTTTTTATTTGGAAGACAAGGGCATGAGAGTAGCATTCATAAAAGGAAAAGTCATCACTTGGCCTATGGAATCTTGTATGAGAGATGCTTTTACCTTGGGATCTAGAGTTGAATGACTCAATAGAGTCAATGGAATACCTCTTCTAGCAATGGTCCATGACATTAATCATCAAAGTGGGCTATGACACTAAAGGTTAGATCATCTCCATTATGAAGCCTTACCAAAATTGAAGAATTTAATCTATGGGATGTTTGATGTTCAAGCCATTTATGATGGAGTTTGTCTGGAGTGAATCAGTGGTAAGAAGACAAGGGGACCATTCCCCTCTAGTACGAACAAGACTAATGATATTCTTAAACTTATTCATTCTGAACTATGCAGACCCATTCTTGTGCACTCTATTGGGGGACATATCTACTACATAATATTCCTTGATGACTTCTCCAGGAATACATGGATATGATACTTAAAGTGCAAGGATGATGATTTTGATATATTCAAGGACTTCAAGGTGTTGATATAAAATAAAATAGAGAGGAAGATCAAAGTCTTCCGATCTGACAATGGTGGAGAGTACATTTTAAATGAGATCATTGACTTTTGCAAGATGAATGGAATCAAGAAGGAAAATATTGTAGCTTACAATGCCGAGCAAAATAGAGTGGTTGAAAGAAAGAAGAGGTCCATCGTAGAAGTTGCTTGAGCTATGTTGCATGATCAAAATTTGTCAAAATTCCTCTGGGGAGAAGCTACAAATATAGCGGTATATGTTCAAAATTGGGTACCTCGTCAAGAATTGGACAACAAGACCTTCGAAGAAGTATTCACAGGTTTGAAGCTTGACATTGGACATCTCAGGATATTTGGTTGTCTCATGTATTTTCATGTGTCAAAGGAAAAGAGGAACAATATGGAAGCCACTGAAAGAAAGGTATGCTTGTTATTATGGAAATTCTAAATCATTTAGAATATATATCTTTGGACAAAGGAAGATCGAGTTTAGTAGGGATGTAAATCTCGATGAAGATGCCACCCTTGGAAAAGCAAGGGACCTTCCTCTACCTCATCTTGTTGAGAATAAAGGTGATGATAACATACTAGAATGTCCTTCTGTGCCAAAATTTGAGAAGGACATAGCTGATGTTCCCATGGAGCCTATGAACACCTTGGATCCTCCTTCAAGTGATCCCCTTGCTAGGAAGAGACCATTATGGCTTCGTGATACTTTATAGGATGCCAAGAGATATGTCCCTACCCAAAACGACCTTTAGAGAAAGTAAGAAGTCATGTCAATATGAAGGATAAGTTTTAGTTATGAGCACTATGATCCAAGTCAAGCCTTCTACCTTTGAAGAATTCATGACAGAATAGGTTTGGAAGGATTTCATGGTTGAAGAATATGAATAAGTTATGAAGAATGATGTATGCGATGTTGTGTTGACACCTAAGGGAAAGTATTTCGTAACTTCAAAATAGCTATATAAGATCAAACATGGAGATGATAGAAGCATTGAGAAGTAAAAAGAAAGGTTTGTGGCCCAAGGTTTCTCCTAGAAAGAGGGAGAAGAATATGATGATATATTTTCTCCCGTTTCTCACTACACCACTATTAGATTGATTGTTGCCTTGCTACTAGCCAAGGATGGACACTTCACCAAATGGATGTAAAGACAACATTTCTTCATGGCATACTACAGGAAGAATTATATGTTGAGGAACCTCAGGGATTTGAAGTGAAGGACAAGAAGACTCATATTTGTAGGTTGAAGAAAGCATTATATGGTTTGAAGCAAGCTCCCTAAGCCTGATATGCCCATATTGACAGTTATTTGGTGAAGCTTGGATTCACAAGAAGAACTGTCAATTCGAACCTCTAATTCAAAGTGGTCCAAGGTATTCCTTTTATTTTGATTTTATAAGTTGATGATCTATTCTTGATAGGTAGTGAGCCTTTGATGATCGATTGTAAGGGGGATCAGGCATCATAATTTAAAATGAAGGATCTTGGTATGATGCATTACTTTTTAGGACTAGAGGTTTGACAAAGACCTAGAAATTTTTTCCTTTCTCAAGGAAAGTATGTTATGATGCTATTAGAAAAATTTAGAATGACTAAATGCAAGTCCCTAGATACACCAATGGAGATGAACTTCAAGAAGTTATGTGGAGATGCTACTAGACCCGACTTAGCTAACCCTTCTAAGTACTGACAGTTGATTAGGGAAATGATGTTCCTTGTGAACACCCATCCATATATATGCTTTGCAGTGAACACTTTGAGTAAATTCATGACTAAGCCCCTTCATGTGAATTGGTTTTTTTTCCAAACACACATTGAGATATTTGCATGTGATGATTAACCTTGGTCTAAGATATCTTTTCAGTGACGTATGACTCCATGGATACATTGATGTTGATTGGGCTAGAAAAATTATTGATAGGAAGAGCACACCTGGGTGTTGATTTAGCTTGGGATATGTAATGATATCCTGGATAAGCAGGAAACACAATTTTGTAGCTTTAAGCATAGTTGAGGCAGAGTACATTGCTGCTAGCATGGCTAGCTATGAGGCAATTTGGTTGAGAAATTTCTTTGGATAGTTGTTTAAGCGGGTCCTAGATATGACATATTGCGACAAAAAGAGTGGGATCCAATTGGAGGAGAATCTTGTGTTTCATAAAAGGTCCAAGCACATTGAGATTATATATCATTACATGCATTACATGGTGTGCAAAGGAGATGTGAGACTCTGTCATATTTTGACTGATGAGAAGATTGTAGACAAACTCACCAAAGCTATGTAGAAAGGGAAGTTCTTAGTCTTCAAAGAGTAGCTTGGACTGATGGATGTGACCCTCCCGGGTAAGGGTCCTGGTTGACCAAGGACAATGAGAAATTTTCTTCCCCCCTGTCTAAGCTCCTAGGGTGAGAATTTGAGCTAAAGAGCTCCTAGGGTTGAGGGAACTTGTGTAAAACATGTGTGTTTGATCCTTACCTCATAGTAAGTGTGTGTATCCCCTATTTACACCTTAGGGTATGTTTCATCCTGATCTCACAGTAAGTGTGCATCTCCTCCTAACGATTATACCACATTATGCATCCTACTCACAAGATGGGTCTGTTGGTATTATTCCTCCCAATCTGGCCAATGGGTTGAGAATATGCCTTTGGTGTGTCTGATCCTTACCTTGCAAGGTAAGTGTGTATCTCCCCTAAGTTCCTTGGGTTGTGTCTGATCCTTACCTTGTAGGATAAGTGTGTATCTCCTCCCAAGGTAGTGGATGCATGTTTTCTACCACTTGACTCTTTAAGGGTCATGATGGGAAGATCAAAAAATGATAGGATAGTTGCGGTCCTTACCTCACGATAAGTTGTATCCTGGTTGTTTTCCTTGGATAATGGGTTGATTTGGGCTCCCCTATGATGTGGGTTGATTTGGAACTCCCCCATGATGATTCATTAGATACTGGGTGGTAGCAGAGACTCCCTGATGGATAAAGGGTGGAAGCTTGAGCTCCCCTATGATGTCAAATTATTCTTCTGTTATATTCAAGAGTGTTCAGCAGATGATCAGAGATGAATTGTGACAAAATTTCTTGATGACGGGATATTTTGAGATGGGACATATGTTATAGTCAGTAATTTCTCCCTTGTTGAGAGGGAGTGTTAATTTGGTAGCTCAGGGACAAATTCCCTCCTTTGGAAAATCTCCCTCATTAATAAATAACCCTCCTAGCCCTTGGAAAAATTTAATTTGGTTAAGGAAAATCATATGTTTGAGGAAACCCACATGTGCACAAAAGTACAGGTCAACTTTAAAGACAAATTGGACACCCTTGGAAGCATATAAACATAAGTGAACCTCATTTGGACATCAACAACATTCATATTCTTCTCTCTCTTCTTTGGTTTTGGCTCGCATAGGTCTGAGGTTGGCTTGCGAAATTGGTTCGTACAGGTTCGAAATTGCAGGGTCTAAGCCTGCACATGTGAAGAAGGAAATTTGATATATATTTGTAGGGTTGGAATAGGAAATTCTTGGTTGTAGACGCTCGCATGATAGGGTGATCCCTGCAGTCAGAAAGATTCAACCACTCACATTGTCACTAGCTCCATGCGGTTGTGACCTAAGATACTTTTGACAGTTGATTGCAGACTTTAACTGTTGATCATAGGCTTGGGAACTATGATTTGAATCAAATCTGTCTATTAGGCTCATCTCTTGGATATTGTTTGGTTGGTTTTGTTTGGATAACCTTGTGATCGATGAATTGGAACATTGTACTCTCTATTTGTTGAACATTTTATGACAATCTAATAAGAAGAAGATTTTGAAAGGGTTTTTCCCCTTGTGGGGTTTTCCCCTGGTATTTGACCAAATCCTTGTGTCTCTTATTTCTATTGATTTTCTTCTATTGTCTATTGCATTTACTGTTCTATCTATAATTTCTCTTGATATTTGAAAGAATAAATTATATTAAAGAAAAGAATTGGGCTAAAGTGATTGTAATAACATAGAAAAGTGGAAAATTAACAAGAACCCTAAAGTGTTGGAACCTAGTGCATGGAGGAATCCTAAGAGTAGGATTATGCAAAAGTTTTGGATCTAGTACTTTTGTAAAATCCAAATTAAGCTAAAAAATATAAACTTAGATCCATATGCTAGCTAGATAGAGCACGTGTTGTAGCGGCTACAACCACCCTCCAAAATTTTGGCCTACACCCAATTTCGGAGCCTCCCTTGAGAGTTTCTCTTAATGACTGCACACACTTGGGTTCACTCTGTGAGCTCGTGTCAGTCCTTGCATCCACCTTGCTTGTTCATTTCATTCAATTTTCTGCATGTTGGTGTCAAATTCATGCTTTCGACCATGTTCTGGTTATGCTCAAAGTCTTCACTTCGTATGTGCTTGTTGTGTTCACTATGAAAGCATCTTTCGTACTCACACACGAAGTCACATTCACTATTGTGCAAGCTTCATCTCGATCAATGAACGATCATCACGAGTGTCACACTTTTCACTTGCATCGTCAGTTAGTCATGTTGAACATGTCTGTCTGGATGGTTTGGGTCGTTTCATCGTCGAGTCATGTGAGTGTGTGTTCGTATGATTACCTATGCATCTTTTGATCATTCACACACTTAGTCATTTTTACTGAAGTTCTGACAACCAGACTCCCCTCTGATAGCTAGACCAACATCCCACTTTTGACTCGATCAACTGTCAACCAGAACAGCGCAGAAGCACCATGGTATTCTTTTCAAGTTGCGTTCCCCACAAGCAATTCAATCAACCCTCATGATGGCCACCCAGACAGTCGGACCTGGAAATCACTTGGGACTGACTCCCCTCTGGGAATTGCGTAGTTTTGGCTGCTAGTATCCTGGGTAGTTCCTCCCGAAAACTGTGCAGTTTCTACCTGCTGACCCTTCATGCAGCCTGACCCGTTCCTCTGAAAATTGCGCAAATCTGGCTGTCTAGCCCTTGCTATATGTTCATTCAGAAAAATGCGTAGAGCATCCCTGCCTTGCCTCCCTGCAGCCCAAACTGTCCCTCCCAAAATTTGTGCAATTTTCCTCCCAGCTGATCCATACCTTGCAGACAGTCATTGTTGACTCAAATTGCCTGTCTCCATCACTCAATGACTCTTGCACAGTTTTCATCAGTAGTGCATGGAGCCATCATCCCGCTTCACAACCTTCTTGCCTCTCCAGATCACCTACATCTAAAATGATCATGTGTCATGGTAGACTAGGAGTTTTTGGATTGATATCATCTCATCATGAGTGACAACAAGTATAGGTACACCAACAAACATGGCAAGACAACGAACAGGATGAACGATGGGAGCACATGCAGAAGGACAAGTTCAGCAACAGATGAATGAACAATACATGTGAAATGAATGAACGTAGCGAACAAGTGAACCAAGGACCATCGAAGACTCTTTGCACTTCGCCATGCGGAGGTGAAGCTATGATACACCATGAAGACATCCATCACCCAGTAGCACTGTAGCTCAACATGCACTCGAACAGCAACACGAATGCACCATCATTGTCATGTCAAGTCATGTCGAGTCATGTCTCCCACATCTCCACTATCGGATTGTTATCAATCAATGTGATGTAATGTGGAAGTCCAAGAGACCCACTTGTTGAACAAAGAGTCATGTAAGTTGAAAAGTCATGGAAGTCAAACGGTCATGAGGGTAGTTGAACAACCACAACGGTTAGTTTCACCCTTGGCTATAAATACCCTTTCATTTGTACATGTAATGGAATTTTGACCTCAGCTCCTCCCACATAGCCAAGAGAGTCTATAACCTTTTCTTTGAGGAGTTAGTGGCTCCAACGCCCCGCACTCTAGGTTAGTGATGTATGGTGTAACGACGTGTCTTAGAACTTTTGCTTAATTCAAAAACCTGCAAACAGGCCATCATGTTTTCACACATGTATTATATCTATTGTAAGACTGATCTTTAACACTTGTAATGCATGTTGCTTTAACCTATGTTCTACATATAAATTGTTTCATTTGTTGTAATGCATAATCTATTAATGGAAATATGTTGTATATGCTTTTAACACTATCTCACCCGTGTAGACTACTCTCTCGGACATCAAACAAACCTTTCACATGAAGCTTGTTGTAACAATTGTTGCACTCATTCAGATTGATCCGTTGAGTGATGTACGTGCTATATTACTTTGTATGTCATGAGTGTCTCATCCGTGTGGACTGATCCTCCAGAAGTTGTGCATGTCCTATTGTGTTGTGTGTTCCTAGCAATGTTGGGACTATTCCCAATTGACTTGGAACTCACTCTCACCCTCTCCCTTAACAGTGAAAGAACCCTTGACACAAGTGACACTTACACTCACCAGGCACGTGAACCTCACTTCTCGAAGACAAAGCAAACCGCTCTCCTATGCTAACAAGAAAGAGTTGAGGCAAATCTTTAAGATAATGGCAACCGGGCCATCTTACCATATGAGACTCCTACACCAAATGGTGTAAGGTCTAGTTGGGACTTCATACCAAGGAGATCCCATGAATGTTGGTGGGTTCAACACCATCAACATTTATGGTGCTAGAAGGAGGGTAGCCAATTGTACATGGCTGAAATTCCCCTCACACTCACTCATCAACCATCTGGTCAAGGCAGTAATTCACACTCCCTCTCACCTACACGCGACTCTGCAGTTGGTTACTCACCACCCAGAATTGAACACGAGATTCCATATAACACCTTCGCTCCGTCCGTCCCATCACTTGCCAGTTCGCGAAAGCAGACAGACTGATCCCAGGCATACAACACCTTCCATATGCATCAAAGAAGTCAAAAGCCACTCCCACGGGAGTTGTTGTGTCATCAGTGAAAGAATCAGTCCTTGCCACACTTGAAGGTCTGGCAAAAGCTATTGAATATAGAGAGGAACCTCTGATCTTCCAACAAGGCGAACAAGAAACTCTTGTGATCTTAAGATCAAACTCCGGTACAGGAGGTGGAGGGGAAGTCAACAGAGGAGGTGGAGGTGGAGATGAACCAACAGACTCAGTTCCGGAACCATCAGAATCCGAAAGAGAGGAAGAGGACGAAGAAGAAGAAGAGATGACTGACCCAAATATTGAATGGATGACTCAGGGACCATTGGCTCTCCCAATTGTTCTACACAAGATGTCGAAGCAAATAGAGAGAATGAACATCAAGTTCAACCCTGATAGCATGGTGAAGGCAGAAGATCATTTGGACAACTTCTACCTACAACTACAAACCCTTCAGATACGACATGATGACATAGCTTGTAGATTTTTCCCATGTACCTTGGACAGTCGTGCAACTATGTGGTATCACAGCCTTCCACCAAACTCCATACAAAACTTGGGTGAATTCAAATGCATGTTCCTTGAAACTTTTGCTGATGATAAGACCCTAGCTATGTCACTGAAAGAATTGGGTAGCCTGAAGATGGAGGGGAAAGAAAAGGTAAAATATTTCAACCAGATTTTTACATGCATATTGAAAAAACTTGCAGTGGACACCAAACTTCATGACTCCATCATTGTTGATTACTACACATCCGCACTGCCGACCAGCATTGCACAGTTCGTCAAGCAAGCCGTGAAACCAACACTCTTGGAAAATTGCGAAGAGGCTATTTTTGTCAAAAAAGACCTGCGCATGATTGGACTCATCAAGGATGATGAACCAACAAAGGACTCCAAAGATGCAAGCAGGAAGTCCCAAGCGATGGCAAGCAAGGGTAGAGACAAGGAAGCAAATGATATTGAAACCCTCACTCACCTCATCAAGAAATTAACAACTGAAGTGTCCGAGCTTCAACAACGGAAAACAGACACATATGCAAGGAGCTATCTGCCCAGACAGAGACAAGGAAGCAACTCATCAAGCAACAACTGGTCCACTCAAGAAAATGCATAGAGCTCTATGTTAAATGTCGATCAGTGCACAGATCCAGAGTTCTATTCGGTCCACGAAGAATATCACCCCGAGAACCTCTGTTCAAACTAGAAGTGAGTCGAAAAATCTATATACAGTCATACACTTGATGCAGAGAGCGGTATGTAGAAGCAGACGGATGAAAGAGATTATGACGAAGGTATTGCACTTGTTGAAGCATCAAGTTCTGGGCATGTGGTGAACGCATATCAGTTCTTGCAAGTAGCATCGAAGACAAACACCGAGAAGCATCCCTCAAGACAAAATAACTGTTACAATCTTAGGAGTAAAGGGGCTCCCCCTACACTTGGGGAAATGCAAGAGACGATCAGACTGCTGATAATGAAGGTTGATACATCAGCCACCCCAAAGCAGAAAACACAAAACAAGTCTGGGAAGACAACGATGGGCAAGAGTACTTCGATGAGCAGCAAACTACAAAACACTCTGCCTGACAACACGAACATCTATTCTACCCATGACACCTTGGTAAGTCTACCACCTCTTGACTACAACATTGTTGAAAACATGAAGAAAACTCAAACAAACATCAGTTTGTTTGAGTTCGCTAAGATCTAGATTCAGCGAGATATCCTGTTGCGTGCACTGGGATAGACAACAATAGACAGCATAGCCTCTACTAAAAAGGGAGCAAGCACACCTCCCGGATCACTTTCCACTGTGCTCAATACACTTCAAATGGAATAAGCACACTTAGGTTGCCCCATATTCCTGCTATCTTTTCAAATTTTCAATTGCAATGTTCACAACTGTTTGGTTGATTCCAGCGCAACAGCCAACGTCATGCCGCTCTCCATTGCTAAAAATATCAATGCACGATGGAAAGAAACATCCGTGCGAATCATCCAAATTGATCGAACATCAGTACCAGCCATTGGTGAACTACGAGACATGATCATACAACTATCTCATGATGGTCGAGTCCACCAATGCATCAACATAGTGGTTGTAGACATCCCGGAAGCATACCGTCTACTACTCAGTAGAGATTGGTCCAGTAAGCTAGACGGATATGTTGCTACAGACTGGTCTCACATGTGGCTTCCGTACAAGGGAAAATGCAACCAAATCCGGGTAGAGTTCGAGAAGTACATGAAGCATAATGTCACTCCCCTCAATGGCGAGAATGAACCATTGGCCTTCGCAAAACTCATGTTTGGCAACTGCCTCCTAGAAACAACATTGGAGTTTTATCCTGCACGGCCATCTCCACCCTCATCAGACACACAGTTGGGACTCCTTCCTTCCCAACTAATGGTAATGAAACTTGTATAGCTCATTGTACCGACAGTAGTAGTAGTAGCAGCAACCATAGTAGTAGTAGTAATAGCATGCCAAATAGTCCATGTACGAATAAGCTGTGGGCCATGGATTTTGATGAATCAGAGACACATGATGGCTCAAGGATCGAGTGTATCTTAGCTGTCCAAAACAACAGACAAGGCATGATCTCAAGCTGCTTGAAGTTCGAGTGCACAAACAATGTTGCTAAGTATGAAGCACTCATGCTGAGCTTACAAAGGACCATCAACCTCAATGTGACCGCACTCAAAGTGATATTGTACCCCTCAGACAACCTTGATGCTTTCAAGGACATAACAATTAATGAAGCTAAGCATGAGCAGTGCCTGAAAATTGCAACTGAGAGCAAGGAAGGTAACTTTACTCCCGAGGGTGGGGTCTCCCTCAACAAGCTCTATGGTTTGCAGAATTTCTGTCAAAGGTTGAGAAACAATGGGACTGTTTAGCCAATTTAAGGTCTTTAAATTGTCAATCATAAATTATCAACCAGGGAAGGTAGAATAATGAAGTACATGTGCACGATATGTGCTAGAAGTTATTCAATATGTCGTTATGTATTTGTTAGGATCTAAACTTAAAATGAATATGGAGGTGGTGTTTGTTAATTATATTAGTGTTGCAATCCTTAAAGTTGTTAGCTAATTTCTTAGGTGTTATTCTCTATCTAATTAGTTTATGGATGATATGAGAGTGATCCTACTTGTCTTAGATTGTTTTGGGATTTTTGGTCTTGAATCTTTATGCTGTAGCTTCTAATTCACTAAGTGCAAAAAGAAATATATTCTATCAATTGTGAAGAAATATTGTCTGAACTCAATTCTCTAGGAGAAAACTCTCACACTTTTACTTATTCAATTTTCATTCAAACAAGATATTTCAAACAACATCTATACTACGACGTAAACACACTTGAGCTATGCTAGATAATAAGCAAATGAAGTAACCATGTTGTACCAAGTATAAAGAAATTCAAATAACAAACTAAACTAGGTATGAACCAGATGAAAGTACTTATGCAAATAACGATTCATTGGCGAATTCATTATGCTACATTTCCACACAAAACAGAGTATTCAAGGAATGAAAAGAAATTGAATTGCAATTGGTTAAGACCTTTCACTGTTCATAGGGGCCCTCCATAGACCAGTTCATAATCTCCAATCAATGCAACGCATACACATAAAACCAATTCTATTACTGGCAAACGAAATTCACAAACTGTTTCAAAATTACATCATCTGGCACACACCAAATCACAGTGCGGCCATAAGTTTTATAACAGGTATTTGGCATAACAACATGAGTAATTTAAGCTTAATATCTTTATCTTAGCTAAACTATATTGCTAAACCTTCGATTCTCTATTCTGAAAGCAAATCTATAAGATCTCGATTGAACTCAATTTCTATTTCGGCGACAATCCTGCAGTTGACTTGGCGTTTGACCATGATCTCCTGCGCTTATCTTAATGAATAGTTTCAAGGGGATAGGAAGGGATCCACGAGGAAACCATTCTGTATCCATCTGCATCCTTCGTTGCTAACCTGGAGCTTCTGAACCTTGCAAACAATGGAAATAGCTATAGAAATCTGGATTAGTTATGGAACAGACCAATTCAGTAGACAATTTCATTCTTTAACAAAACAATAGGGTATAAAGTCAAACATGAATAAGAAGACATATTATTGCATACCTTCATCAAAACCTGGTGGATATGGCTTTATTTAGGTGGTAAATATATAGGAAAAGATAGGAATATTATGCAAAAAGGGGTGTCATGGTAAGACAATCTTCGAACTCTACATTCCCCCAAAATGGAGATTTTGTATGTCCTCATACACTTCTTCCTTGTCAGTCACTTGTGCCTCCTTCTTATCACCTCCAAGTTTCATTGTTTTATTCTTTTTGGCAGTTATTGGAATTCTAGGTTTTCTCACGAGAATTTTGTATTTTAAGCTAATAATCTCTCTTTGCATAATTTTGTTTTCCTTCTTCAACTTTTTGTTTTTCTTATACCACATGCTCAAATGAAGGATGAGATTGTGACTTTTTGCAATCTGGATCTCACTTTGTGTCTTCAATGCTTGATTCTCATTCTTGAGATATCGGTTCAAGGTTTATAATTCAAAGATATCCTGCTTTAAGATGTTTGAGGTTGATTGTTTATTTACCTAGTTGCTTCCTTCTCTAGGACTTTGAATTTTTTGTTTGGTTTCTACCTCTTTCCTTTCCAATGACTCTATATAGTCATCTATTTCCTGCTAAACAGGGTCAATACCCGGACTATGCACTGGGCTTCTTAGAGGTGAGCTGTAAGCTTGTGGTGATACTCTCCGTGATGATCTCAGTGACCCTTTTGGAGAATTTCCAAGGTTTTTGATTGGCTCATCCTCTGATGGTTCATTCTTTGTTGGTTCATTTCCATCAAGATCAATGTACTCTGTAATTTTTGAGATTCTCTGTGGGACTGTGCTTAGCCTTGTACTCCTCCTCAAACCTGAGGTTTGTATTTTCTGTACTTTCCTTCTTTTAGTCTCTGATATTTCTTCTTGAGGAGGAGTCTTAGTTTGTGAGAATTCTTCTTTACTTTTGCTGGCTTTCTTTCTTCTAAGGTTTCCCCTCTTCATTTTCTGCAAAATCTTCACTATAGGCATCTCTTCTTTTAATAATTATGTCTGAGTCTGAGGTGTTGCTCCTTTATTACTTCTATGGTTCTCTTTCTTCCTCTGGGGGGCCCTACTGCTGCTTGCTTTTTCTAGGTATTTTTCTTCAAAGTGGTTCCTCACCAGGAAACTCTCCCAGTTATCCCCTATACTTTGGAGATGAAATTCAACCAAGATTTTGATTAAGCCGTGATGATATATTGTGTTTTCTATAAATTGAATTATTTTTTGAACGTTTGTAGACATTTTCTTGAGCCTATGTAAGATAAAATAAGGGAAATTCATCTGATGATCATCAAGAAAATGCATCATTATCCTAACATGATAAAAATACCTTTGCCCAAACCTACCCTCACAAGTGACAAACTTTTGAAGCACAAATAATAAGTTTCTCTATTTATTCTTAAGAGTTGCGTTGGGAATACCTTTCTTGTAGATAGTAGTGTCCATGTTCGGATTTTTGAGGAAGACCTTCCAATCCTCGCCATCAATTCCCCTATTCTTAAACCATTTTTCCCCACTCCTTGGTAGCTCAGTAGCCTCCGCAATCGTGGACTCTGTTATCGTTAGCTTAATGTCCCCTATTTTGGCTTCAGTCCCATCAAATGAGCGCGCAAATGTCTTGGTTACTTCCCTGTGAAATCCATTGAATTTTTCAATGAACTGCAGCCATTGTCTGTTTTGCAGCAGCTCCTTAGTCTGTGGATACCCCTCCAATAATTGCTTCCCTTCTAGCTCAGTTTGAACAATTATCCCCATTCTGAAGGATGCTTTGCCTCGAAGACTGGTTACCTTGACAAGAAAATGGAGCTGGTAGGGTTTGCTAAGTGGTAGAAAGATGGAGTAGTTATGAAATTTCAGAGGAGTGTAAGAATAGGGAAGAACAGGTGAATTATCATAAGGGTTGTAGGAATGAATCTAACCATTAGGTGCATTTAAACTGATGATTTGGTAATTAATTCGACGGATTTGGAATGGGGAAATGACATGACTTTTTAAGTGGTGGTGTTACACAGTAATTTGTCACTGTCTCCCTGTCAGTCTCCCTACTGTGTCATGAAATCAAATCCATCATGCTCATGCTCTCTGAACTGGCCAAATGACCCTCTTTGCCAAAGTTTATTTCATCATCGCGAATGTTATTAAAATAACCGTGCTGACTGGCGGCTGATAGTGCAACTGATGTACTGCCAGCACGGAAGCACACGGGTTTTCCGCGCTGGTCGAATTTCATGAGCCAGCGCATCCTATGTTTGTATTAAGTGGCACTGACATAGCCTCATCTTATTAAGATGCGATGTCAGCGCTCCAGTTCAGTTATACACCCGCACTGATCCTGTTTGGGCGAGTTTGTTCTAACAGCCAGCCTTCCAATTGACTCCAGACCTGGTTGTTGGCCTTGTGAATGTCGCCCTCCCTTCTATGGCATGTTTGTTCGTCATATGAGCCACCTTTCTTGGAGATAAGCTTATCTTTCCACCATTCATGGAGACTCCTTCTCCTATATAAGCCTCTACCATTACCATGAGCAACTAGTTTTGGACTGAGTGGAATTCATAGTGTTTTTAGTGCTACTCCTAGTAGGCAGTTGGTGTGATAAGTGTGGATTGCTAGAGAGCTTAAGGAAGGTTGTGAAGTCTTATTGTCTTGTGTGAGAGAGAGAGTTGTTTGTCTTGGGAGATCTACCTCCAAGGGTGAATGCTTATAAGACTTGCTGGCTGGACCCTCTTGAGAAGGACTCAACGTCAGAACATTGGTTGTACCTTTCTCTGTTATTGATTAATAATAGATGACTACTATTATGGTTCCATTCTCATTTGTCTCTGTAATGGTTAATGTGAATTACATCCTTTCTGACTGATGTATAATTGCTTTTATTAGATTTCACGCTTGTGTTTGTTTTTCTCTTTGCGTGTGCAGGTGTCCATCCATGAGGATAGTGGAGGATCATGATTGACCAGAGCAAAGGAGCGAGAGTGGCATCTCTCCATCAAACAATAGCGCTGGAATCCAAGTAGGTGTTCATTGCCTACCTTTTAATTGCAATTAGGAGCTTGCATAGTAGCATTGATTGATTGTTGCTAGACCCATTCTAGGCTAGTAGGGATCGCCTCTATCCGTAGAGGGGATTTACCTCTCCAACAATTTGGCGACTCCGCTGGGGACCTGGCCTGTGTCTCTTGTTGTTCATCCTTGTTTTTGAGTTTGATTGTTATTCTCTTGTCAAAGATTGGGGATTAGTTCTCTGCTTTTAGATTTCCTGGTCTACTCTGGGAAATTCCTTAATTGTTTAAAAAGCTATTACCTTGGTCTGGGAGCTTTTGGTTTGATTCTGCCTGTTTTTTAGCCTCAGCGTGGTTTATATCAAAACAGTCGTGTTGACGTCGCGTATCTGTTTATTTGACTTCACTGTCATCGCGCTTGTACGTTTAACAGTCGCGCTGACCTTAACTCAACCAGCGCGCTTAAGCCGTGTCCTTCCGCGCGGACAGCGCAAAGTTGCTACGTGTGTTGTCTGGTCAGCGCTCAGTTGCTGAGGGTCACCAGCGCTGATCCTGTAGAATTGAATTTTGTTCAATTTTGTCTCCTGAGCCTGTTGGTTTGATTATCCCTTGCTCTTTCCACCTGGTCTATGACTTGATTTCTATTGTCTGAGCTTTGAGATACCTGCTTGCGAAGTCTTGTTCCATAAGGGTTCGTTTATTGCTTGCTTTTTGGTTTTGCAAAAACCTTCCTCTTCGCTTTCACTGCTTGGTTTGTATCTTGCCATGAATTTTACAGTTGTTGGAATGTGTTAAATCCCTGTTTGACTGGTTTTAACCCCCATCCTCCGGGTGTTTTCTTTTATCTATTGATTTCGCACCCTAGCCCTAGGGCATCTAGTGGCCATGTGTGTGTCAAGCCTTCCGTGGGAATCTTGTTTTCTCGTTTGACCAGCCAACTTTAGATTTTCTTTTTACGCTTGCTCAGTGATTGTTGAAGTGTTTTTGGTTGTTTTCCAAGCGATTTTCTTCCTCCTTGTTTGAATTCCTTTTTGTCTTGCTAAGCTTAGGTCACATATCTCGTACAAGCCTTTGTTTTTCCTTTGATTTGGAAAACTGTTTTGGTGTCTTGGGAACTTTGTTGTGTTTTCATTGAGTGATTTTATTCCTTTTGCTCGGTGTTGCTGTCTCTCAAAATTCATTTTAAGTGCTTTGTGCCATTGAAAAAATAAAACTAATATCTTTTACATTCAATAGTTAAAAGGGAAAAAGAACATTTCATTGATTTGTGTTCTCAAAAGGAAAGTTTTGTTTCCTTGCCATTAGCTGCATTAGATTGTTTGATTGCTTGTGTTCATTTTGTTTGATCGAAAAATTCTTAACCTTCTCATAGTTAGAATTCATCGAACGAAATGGTATTCTTTGGCATGTAGTTTACATCTAAGTAATTGTGAGAGATCACACGGTAGGGCCTAAAATCGAAACTTAATTCAAGATCAACCATAAAATAAACCGAACTTACTTAAAAATGCATTGGAACATAACGCAAACATTCTAGAGGTCTAGGCTAGAGAGGTGCTCCGGCGTCGTTAAACCTAGTCACTCTTGCTTTCGCATTAAGGTTGGGTGATTCCTCCTGGTGTGATTCAATTGTGGTCTAGCACGGATTTGGGCTCCCATGTACCGTCGAGTATATCGGGAGACTCCGCTAGGTTATCATTCTTGATCCATAGGAAGCCGAGTCTGCCACCTTGTGAGTTGTAACGCACCGAACACAGCATTCGGGAAGATTGACTGCAGTACGGAAAGTCCTTGGTTCTCATACGATTGCCAAGGTTTATAAGCAGTTTTACGGATTGCTTGGTAAACCCTTTGCCTAGAATCTCCAGAGCAGTCACTTTTGATCCTTTTCGGACTCCTTAAAAGAAAAGGTGTCAGTGAGCGTCTTGTCACTTCATGCTCATTAAACATTCGAAGGAGACTAGAGTCATCTTTTCGTCCTTTTCTTGACTCTTGAAACATGAAAAGGTCAAGTTTAGTTCCTGTGTCTTAAAAATTTATTCGGCCATGATAACATTACCTGGTTAGATCTTGTGTGCGTTAGCTTCAGTAGGATTCTTTTTGTTTGCTATGGCAACTTTTCCAGGGTTCACCAACCCAAGTTCCCCTCCTGACGGGAATCCTAGTCATTTTCCTCCTCTTGGGAATGTTGGTGCTCCTTATATGGCGACGTTATCCCTTTCGGGGTTAACTGTCGGGTTGCTTGTTTGGTTGTTTTCAACCTCTTTGGTCCCTGCCGTGTCGGCTGCTACTCCATCAATCCCTCCACCTGAACAACATCATGTTGATCCTAAGGTGGATCTCTCCCCTTCGACGCCTACTTCTACATCTTCTTCTTGTACTTCGCCTGGTGAAAGTCTCTATTCGAATAACCAGGTGGCTAAGAAGAATAAGAACAAGAAGAAGAAGAAGAAGTTTCCTAAGGGAGAGGCTACAAGTATAACTGTTACTACCTTGAGTACACCTGAATTCGGGCCCCCTTCCACTCCTCCGCGGAAGGTTAAGTTTCCTTGTCGATTATGCAAGGAGGACTATCTTCTTTGTGATTGTCCTAGCATTCCCAGGGTACTAGAAATATGGTCTCGCAATCCGGCCCACCCCTCATCGTCCTCTGAGGCTCACAGTGATGCTACCTCATCAGTTGGGAATGGAAAGGGAAAAGGGAAGATTTGAATCCCCTGCAGACTTTGT